>VURO01002787.1:0-12583 GCA_015108175.1 Pelvicachromis taeniatus
AGGTAGGTAGGATGAAAGGAGAGGTAGTAAGGGAGGAAGTAAGCTAGGTAGGCAATGGTATATGAATAATTGCATTAAAGGAAGTTTGCTGATTGACAGTTTTCAAAAGATGCCCATTTAGCAGACTGGAGTAGTAAGGGGCTGGGGTCTATGTGTGAGTGACACCTTCCTTGCCCTGTCTCTTCTCCGTGCTCACAGGTGATGGATTAAAGCTCTGGACAGGTTTCGGCCCTATTGATCTTACCTGCCATGGCTGCTCACATCAGTTGCTGGAGGAGGAACAAGACGGGACAGAGAGCAAAGGGCAGCGGGACGGTTGCAAAATGCTTTCACACCCACCTGGTTTCAACCTTATTTCATGTGAACTTGGGGTGATTTATTAGCATTTTTTTTTTTGCATTAACTGTTTATCTCTAACCAAAGAAAGTCTGTAAATTCAAGTGAGAAAAGGGAACTTAATGTTGTTTGCAAGGTTTGAGCGGGTGGAAACATTTTGCTAATTAGGTGAGTAAACTTGTTTCTGGTCTAAATGAAAAACATCTTGTTTGCTACTTTTTAAGAAGTCTGTGAAGGCTACATGGAACCATAATGAGATCATAATGCTACTTATCAGCATGATTATCTCTTTGAATTCATGATAATAAAAAGTCATCCTCCTACCCAAATAAAGACACAGAAGACAGCAAATAAAAGTCTGCCGGCAGTTTTGTGAGGCTTTGAATGTTAAAAAAAATGCTAGCAATCTGATATTAGGTCGTTTGTGTTTACAGAACCCTGCTCATCATTTAAGTTCAGCATATCAGCGTCCTAACATATCACGACAGATAAACTGAAAGATATGTTTAGCCATCCTTACAGACAACTTATTTTTTCACATTTCACTTTTTTGGTACAGTTAAAGATAACTGAGTTTAGTTAGCGAATGTGAAAACACCCCGGGGTGATGTTTGTCACCACAGATTCAGTATCGAGACTCATTTCATGTGGTAGACTATCACCATCCTCCATGCTGGCTTATCTAACTAACTGATAAATAACACAGTCTGTCACAATGATAACAAGGTCAATTCAATAGGCTGACCAACAGCAATGTTTTCCCCAAAGCGTTGAGCAGTCACATCTGATGCCTGCACTGACCTCCATGCTAATGAACAAAACACAGGAGAGAGAGGGAGAGGGAGATAGAGCGAAAGAGAGAACAAATGAATATGAATGAAAGGCAAATCTATCAGAAACACGCCTCCTTTAAATAACCCCCTCCCTCGTTCCCCTCCTCCACTCCTTTCCTCACGCTTCCATCCCCTCCAACCCGTTATATTTTATTCTCCAACGCGTGGTGAATTTAATAAATATATGCAAATGTGTGCTGTGGAACATGACGAGTGTAAATCAGGCGAGGATGTTCTTTGAGCGCTGCTGAGATTGAGGCTGAGAGCTGACCCTGGGTTAATCATTTTTCACTTCCCTATCGCATTCAGTTCTGCTGCCTGTGTGCATGTGTGTGTGTGTTAGTAAGTGTGTGCATGTGTGTGTGCCTGTGTGTGTGTGTGCATACGTGTACAACAGTGCTGCTTGCATATGTGTCCATCTGTGCTGCTGGGGGCAATACACAAGGCATTAAAACTTTGTACACACAATTGTATTTACTTTAAAATTTATGCAAAATGATGCCAGCAGTTTAAAAATGTTAAATCTAAATTTTGTTTTTTCATAAGTTTACTTTTGATTTATTTCCATAGAGATATATGTTGATTTATTATTATGCTGATATTTAAATAATATAGATTGTAAAGAGCTTTAAAGTAGCAGTGAAAGGTTAGAACATAGTAGTGCTTTGTCATTGCTTCTGGGCTGCACAAGCTTGGAAATGGAAATAATCTAAAGCACTTAGATTCACTAACTCTTTGTGTCGACTCAAACTGTCATTGTCATTTAATCCTTTTGTTTTGCCCTGTTTTGTTCATCTGTGGTTAGACTGACGATTGTAAATGATGCAATGTTAGCGCACTATCAGCGATCTAAATGGCCCAGGTGTGTAATGACTGCTGCCTCTTGGACTTGTGCTTAATTACTTTTCTTACATTTCAAGCCAACAAAAATGTTAACACATCGTTTTCCAGTTTGACAATGCAACGTAACTAAAACACACTGTGATGTATTTCACACTGTTGTTTGGTCCAACTGTATGTGTAGATTAGTATTTTAAAAGTGCCAGTAGCACTGGACAAGTGACAGATTCATCAATGACTACTCCAGTTGAGGTTAGATATTAATTAACATCCTCAACCTTGCATAAAGGGACATCCCCATCTTATAGAGTTGATATAATTAACTTGCTTTTTTATCAAAATGCGGCTGTTATACCTCAAATAAGGTGTGATCAAAATCTTCAGAGATTACACCTATATGTCAAGGGGCTATCTCCAGAGCTGAAAAAAATTTACTCGATGCAGAAGTCAGTTTCTCTAAGTGTCACTTGAGGCTAGCTCTAAAAGGAAGTCAGTCCCTACAGACTCACATGTTAAAATGTTAAAATGTTAGTTAGTAGAGTTCAGGGACACAGGCTGCTGCCTATTGGTGTCTGCTTTGTCTCACCACCTTTAAGAATGCAGCTTGCTAACCAAGCTAGCGTTAGCTAACAAAGCTTTTCAGAGAAAATACAAACAAATCATTATAATAGCGTACAGAGAAGATCTTAATTTTGGTAAATGTTTCCATAATGATTCAGAGGAAGACCATATAATGCATTAACTCAGAATTCATCAGCTGCTTTAAATAATATGATATTACTACCATATCTGTACTCCTGGTTATGATTCTGTTTTCACTCAAAACCAAACGTGTTCTGTGGCTATTTACCATATTTGGTGACATACTGAATGACATACTCAACTTTTGCAGCTGAAATTTAAAAAAGAAAGTCTTTGCTCAGGGAACAGAGTGAAAAAATATGTCTTGTGGGTCATCTTGATTTTTTCTCAAGCCAGCCTTACGCATTTGGTATAATCAGAGCTTCAAAGGTTGAAACTGAATATTAAAAATAAAGTTGTGGGTGTGAATCATGCAAACATAACCAAAATACACTTAGAATAACAAACTGACAGGTGGTGTTTAGGTGTCAGATGTTTTAGTCTCTGCTGAGAACAGAGGTCACTGCTACTGGAGCTTTTGCTGCTTATAAATTCATGTTCTAACTTTTCATAAATGCATCTTTGAAACTAACAGAGACCCACTGTGTTCTGATCTTTGCCTCTTTGCTGTGCTTTTTTTTCTTGTGAAATGTAAGCACATTCAAAGACGGTATTCAATGGTTTGTGATTTGTTCGCATCATTACTCACATCTGAGTCAGAGCCCACAATTTAGTCCCAACTTGTAAATATCCATCTAATGTAAGAACAAAATTATCTATACTTAGGTGTGATCTTTAAGACAGGTGCCTGTCTTAATACATTATACAGCTTGTTTATAGAGTACCTGTTGTGCTTTTTCCTGTTTCTTGTCATATCTAATCGATTTGAGGGGTCAGAGGTCATGTTAAACATGGCCAAAGTTTCAAATAATGAGATCAGTGATGTCAGTAAGAGAGAAGAGTGTGTACCTGAGATGACCTAATATGGTCATCTCAGGTACACACTGGCTGTGAACACATGAGCCACATGTCTCATGGTCTTAAAGGCAGAAGAGCTAAATAGGGTTGTTACAGGCAACAAATGAGTCCAGTATAAAATAAATAAGGATCATTCTGAACTGCTAATTTTACAAAGCTACTCTAGCAGAGTCCCAGAATAAGAAATATGCAATTGAAAATGAGCTGAAGAGGTTCCTTTGAAGTATTACAAACTCGGGTGATGTTCATGTTGCTGTTCATATATTCAGTTGTGACACCTGTTGCTCTCTTATTTGTTTGGTGTCACCTGAAGCTACTTGAAATCCTCCCACATCCATCACTTGCCATATTTTTCAGACAGACAACTAAATTTCAGGGATATCTGTCTGTTCTGTTTTAAAACATCAGCCATTGTAACTCCATTTTACCTGCTTTGGTGCAAATGAAACAGGTGCACTGGAGAGGCAACAACAAGATAACCCCTAAAAGAGGAATAGTTTTCCAGGAGACTGCTGCCATTTTGGAGTTTTTTGGGGGGGGTTAAGTTCAAGTTTAGCTTTTTTGCTATTGTCCTTTTAACTGCTGGAAACATGAGACAGTACATACAGTGCATTCAGCTTGCACAGGTAGTCAAGCTCCTTCGTGATGACACACCCATAGTGTCATTTCAAGGTTTGCCGTGTCTCCCAGCATCTGTCCAGCATTTTCTGGAATACTGTGATGAAAAAGTACTCAATGAATGACAATGAAAGTACTATATACAGTAGAAATCCCTGTATAGTCTAATATTCAGACCGGAAAAATGCAATTTGTCATTTTGCATAGTCAGCAGTTTTAAATTGCCAGGGCTGACAAGCACATCAGAGTACAAAGTGTAAAATGATTTGTTTAAATTGAACATGTTTAAGATTAGCATCACTTGTTGGTGCTATGCAGACATGAGTCTATAGACTAGCAACATCTGTTTCCCTTTCCTCAGCATTTCATCACACAGCTTCACCAGTAATACGATTTAGACTGTGCTGAAGAAGTCACTGTTTAGAGGATAACATCCACATTTTTTTCTTTTATAAAACCAAAATCAACAGTCAGTTTGTTCAACTAGCAAGCATTATTTGTACATCCAAACACTGTTATATCTTTTCCTCAAAAACACAAAAAGTAAACCATACACACATACACAACATCGTTCTTTCATTATGAAGGACAGTCATAAACACACACCATTTTTTTTGTCTTAAATGCTCAGGCTCATAAGAATAACATTGTGTGGAGCTGGAATCCAGCAAATGTGCTGTTTGCTACAGTTTCCATAGCATAAAAACAACACAGACACTGTCTGCTATTTGCGAGTAGTCTTTAAAAAATAAAAAAGTAGACATTTATAAGATTAACATCACCAACAGGAATCTGTGGGCTTGAGGGTGAGAGACGACAAGAGGGTACGGGAGTCTGAAGACTAATGATGTGTTGGGTTTGATACTTTTATTGGATTACTTAACAAAAAATGTGGCTCCTGTATTGCTCACAATTATTTTATAGAAGCAACAAACCTATTAAAAGGAACCTATTATGTTATTCTTTATATTTTGGTAATATACGGATTTCGATTCTTATGATGGTGAATCATCATACTAAACATACATCCGTCCACCTACTTTTTCAGATCTTCTGTTTACTGCCAGGAGCAGTCAGGGTAGGAGATGGAAGCTAAACACCTTGTTTTATACAGAGGATGAACTGAAGGACTGAACAAAGATGAACTTGAACAGGGATTTACACAAAGCTGCTCCAGCCGAGTCCTAGAATAAAAAAATATGGCGCTGCAGCAATGGGTCCTCTTTAAATGTTTCTATACTGCCTATATACAAGTGTGTAAAGTGTTTTGTTTTTTTTAAATCATGACATGTTCCAAAAACAAAAACATTTTGAACTTTTTAAAGTTCCATTTTTTCACAGTTAATATGCTTCTTGCTGTGTGAAGCACTTAAAGCATTAAAGCATTAAAGGTGCATCTGTGAATAAAACTGAAATGAATTAATATGAGTATTAAAATGAAGTAACAGATGCTCTCTTTTTCACCTTGATGTCAGCTCACGTCATTGAAACAAAGAAATACCAAGCAGTACAATAATTCTTTCCTGCTAACTCTTTTTATCTCGTAACGCTTTGTAAACTAAACCGCGTGCTATTTGTTTTCTGCAGCTCTGAAACAAACTCTTCTAAAGGTAAACATCACCAGTGAGAAACACTTGAGAAAACCCTTAAGAGGCACATCAGTCCATGTGGAGCTGCTTCGAGTGAGGAGCACCCTCACTGTCTTCACATGCAGCACATTCCTGTCCTTCATTGATTGCTGGATGCCTCACCACAGGCTTTTCTCTGCTCTTTTCAAATGATTGCGCTTCTAATCAAACATAATTTACTCACTATCTCGGCCCTCTCCGCAGCCCCTCTCACCCCTCTCTCGCTCACCCTCACCCATCCTCACCCCTCGCTAGCCCCTAGCCCAGGGCCTGTTGCCAAGGCAACCGGGATCTCATTTCTGAAGTGTCAGTTTGCATTATTGTCTTCACGCTTTCCAGCAATAACCTCTCTTCTCTCTCTATCTCTCTTCCTCTCTCCAGTCAGTTTTTATGTTCCTGCCTCACAAATACACACATATACATACATCCCCTACACACACCCGCACCCACTCCTTGGTCTCATAGTGCTTCATTTTAGTCCCTTTCGACTTTATCCTTTAGTTATTTTGTCAGTGCTAACCACTTGAATTTCCCCTCTATTTTATCCTTGAAGGCTATTTGGATTATATAAAGCAACACAAACAAAACATCATGCACACAGTATATTCTGTCATAGTGTAAAATACCTGAAATAAGATCACACTAAACATCTGAGTGATTTCATTAGAAATCCCTATTTGCAGTGGAATTCTTTTCCCTAGCTAAAATCGGACCAAACACATAGATGTGCCCAAACACTGAAGCAGTTTGTTTTGGGTTTTTTTGCTTTGTTTTGGGTTTTTTTTTGTGTGTATATTTCAATTTTGAACACATAAATATATACACACGTTTTTTTTAACATTTCATAAAAAGTAAGCGACACCAAAATACACGTTTGAATTCAAGTGAAAAGTGCAGCGGCTGACTCTTTTCCAACAAGTCCTGGACACTGGAAAACCATTAAAAATTTGTAGTCTAACAAATGCTACAGTTCCCTCAATGGCCACTTGAGGCTGGCTCCAAAAGTGGGTTAATCTCCACAGATTCGATTTCAATGTATTTAAAAGGGGGGCAATGTAGTGTAATATAGTTCGAATATGGAGCATGAAACTGATGTGCTGCACAAAGAGTTTATAGCTATTGCTAATTTTTAACCCTTGTCTCTTGTTAATTATCTTTTTTACCACTGGCCTGGAGGTGAGCCCATTTTACAAGCATTGTAATTCCATTATTGTTTGTGTTAGAGGCAAAATTTAAGAAAAGGAGATGAGTTTTAAGAGGTTATTTGGTCTATCATAGTAGTACAAAGCATTCACAAGGAAATGCTGTTCAGACAGACAGAAGAATCAGCTTCCCCTGAATTATACCACGTGTGCTTTACATTACCGTTACTTCTCAACCATTTGGGGCAAGTAAAATTCAAATGGTCCCTGCTATCTGGTACTTGGATGATAAAGGGTTAAAATGCCCAACTTTGAAGGAGAAAATATTTTGTGGCACCTGCAATAAAATAGGTTTTCATCTCTGTAGCAAGTTCTAAATTCATAAGTATTTCTTTTTCTTTTTGTTTTGAAAGTTGCAAGTTTTATCTGGCAGGTAATCTGACACATGCTTCCTGCTTGACCTTAACTCCATAAAATACAGTCACTGAACTGGAACTATCTACTATGTTTGGTGCTTCTGGAAGGATTTTTAATTAAAATGATCTGACATATGGGTCTTGATGTGCACCTCAAAAAGATGTCCCTTAGTTTTAGTGTGTTAAATTAGTACTATTTTATTGGCCTGTTAGTTAACACTAATTATCTGTGTATGCTTGTTGCTCCCATGTAGCTGACCGACCAAGCTTGCTAGCTTTAACTAATAACAGCACTTCAGCTTTTGATCCAAATATGGTCACTTCTGGCAACATAAAATCTGTAGACAGAATGCAAATGATGAAACATCAAAATACTGAGTCAAGACACCAGTTGGTGACATTACAGCTGCTCCATCTATATTTTATATGCGATTTATGGTTGAAATACATTTGTTATGCACTCATTCATAGTTAATTAATATTCCTACCCTTATTTTTGGCCATGACCTCTGGGTAGTGACCAAAAGAATAAGATAAGATTTTGCTTAAGATATAAGCAGCTCCTCCAAAGGCTAGTTGGGCTTCCTCAGAGGCAGAATGAGGAGAGTTTTATAGCTCAGGGGACTGAGAGTACAGCTGCTACTGCTCCACATCGAAAGAGACAGTTGACATGGTTCGGGCATCTGACTAGGATGCCAGAATCCTGAGTGCCTCCTAGGTGAGGTGTTCTGGGCATGTACTGCTGAGAGGAGGCCCTGAGGGCAGAATCTGGACATGCTGGAGAGATTATATCTCTCAACTAGCTACAGAATGCCTCAGTGTCCCCCAGGTGAGCTGGAGAAGGTGGTCTCGGAGAGAGGGGTCTAGACTTTTTTGCTTAGACTTGCTGATGAATGTTTTGTTTTTTTAAAAACAATATGCTATTTTATAGGAAGTGTATCGTGGTGCAATAAATCTGACAATAATAATACTTGCAAGTGGACAATTTCTTTTAACTGGATTTGATTACTTACAGAAACAGGAGGTTTGTGATGATCAGAGGCACCTGAATCAATAGAGATTTAAGAGCTCAGGATTGGAGATCTGTTGGAGGTGTCTGATACACAGCCCTAACAGAATTGTAAGCCAATTTTAACATGAGGTGGGAGCCAAAACAGCAGCAGTGTAAGTAGATGTGTGAAGGTGTTACATACATTTTAGGCAACAGGAGTCAGATTTGAAGAACATGACTCCACTAAAATCAGCAGCATGAACTGGATGAACACATCTATTGCCTACATGTAGTCATGTCAGGGCTCTTTATGTTGTAAGGTAAAATGTAATACTGGAGACGATCCTGAGTGTGCAAGCACTTGGTGATGGAGGGAAGGAAGAAATCTGAGGCAGAACAACACTCAGGAACTGGTAAGAATCTGCTTATCTGGTAAGAAAACACCCACTGATTTTGAATTCCAGGAGGCAAAGCTCAGCATGGCCACAGTGACCTCGATCTGGGATCTGTATGTGGAGACTTTCCATTTTATGCCGCTATTATGAATAACACTACTGTCACTGCTACTACGAACTGTGATGTCAACACAGTTCCGTAACCACCTGTGCTTGTGCTTGAGGTGCACTCAGTGCAGTAGGTGTTGCATTTCATAAAAAAGAATAATAACAGGTTTACCACTGAAATATGAATAGAAGTTGAAGTGAACAAAGTGACTGCAGAGATAGTTTGTTTTTCAGAGTTTTCTGCACTCTCATTTTTTCTAGCAATCTCCTTCTGAGTTACCTGAGAGTCTCTATGCTTCTGTATCTACATATATTTGAAGTATATGCACAGACTGCCCAGCTCACACAGTTGTGCCTCCAGCTTTGCGCCAAATCAAAACCAAAGCACACCGTGAGCCAGAAGTTGTGACATAGTTTTTTGTCACATGCCACCATTCACAAGGGCAACAATGCCAAGCATAGACTGTTAGCGTCATCACTGCCTCAAGCCTAGAAAAGAGATTTAAAATTAAGGCTCATTAAGATTTTAGTGAATTACCATTCTTTCCTAACATATGATGGTGAAATACCGTTATCCTGGATCATTCCTGCAGGAAATTATTTACTCCATATTTGTACTCTACAGTGTTAGATTTGGTATTATTTTTGCTATTTTGCATAATGTACTTAATGTGTTTATTTTAAAGGCAATCAAATAAAGAAGAAATATAAATAATAAAAGTAGCTGCACATTTTCCCCCCAAAAAACAAAAAATGTCTTCGGTGTTTCATGAAATGTGTTCCCATCTTTGTTTGTCTCGTACATTTGTGAATGAGGTGATACGCAGTGTAGTGTTACATTCAGTTCAGGTGATCAACAGGTGGTGGTAATGGACCAAAAAACAAAAAACCCACACAGGCAATGGTGGCAGTAAAGGCAGCAGAGAAGACTGCTTACTGGCAAAATGGCTGTAAACAACACAGGATTCATACTTTGAAGACTGTCAACTTTGCAAATGCACATTGAGCGGTAACAACCAGTTTACCTCAATGCTGTTTTTGTCATCCACACTGATCGCGTGTCGTAAACAGTGACAAATGATTGACATATTTGACACTATAACTAAACTTATCTAATTTTGATTAATCTTTCTTAAATGATTGGGTTTTTTTATTTTGCTTGTTTGTTTTTAGCGTAACCCTAACCCCTAACCCTTCAGTCCCAGACTCTGCTAACATGTAAATCCAAACAGAGGGACAGGGCAAACAATAAACAGGACACAGCTCCAGCCATGCATCGTTTGACCTCTAACTGTGATGAACAGCACTCAGCTGAATTTTTCTATTTGGGTGGACACCAGTGGGATAATTGTCACCTCCACCTCCAGCCACCTACATTTGCATGTACAAACAGAAGTTGGCTGCTTAGACTGCTGACAACAGGAGTTCTTCAATATTGCTGCAGCCATTCTATAGCACTTAGAATGATTGCATTTTTTTTGTCCATTTCTACTATTTGCTTTTTCATTTTACTTTAATATATATCTATATATAATATGTGTGTGTCTGAAAACACAAAGCAATATCACATATTTCTTGCTAGTTGCTTAAAAAAAGAATTCATTCTGTTTAAGCTAAATTTTTTCAGCATGGTGTGCAAGGCCCTAAAGAGGGTGTAAAGAGGGTGTGTGGCCCTCTTTACAATTACCTTGGAATGTATGGACTATGCCTCATTTCATAACAAGCTGAAATTAGTGATAACTTTCCCCCATTTTTTCAACAACATTCTTGTCAGTTTCCCATGGAGTGACCTAAAAGCTTTAGCTTTTAGCGTTAGCGTTTAGCATCCCAGTGCTACGGGGATTGTTCTCATTCTGAACGACTCCACCTGTGCTGTGGAGTTGTACTTTGCTTACAGCCGAAACTTCAAAATGTGAAACAGAGATCTCAAGCAGCTAAGAGATACTTCGTATCACCCAGAACAAACTAATGTGAACAAAATGTAGGCTAAAGAAACACTGAAAATGCATCAAGTTTGTTTTTTCTCTTTTCTTTATTAGCACAGAAGTGTATATTTCACATGATTTCAAAACAGAATAAAAGTAAGTAACTAAATACCTTATTTTTTTACTAGTACATAATAGTATTAATTACAATGAAACAAAAATCAGAGTACACATTACATTACAACCAACACTAGTCTCTAGTATAACAAAGGATACTAACAAAATAAGGGTGTGTTGGGGGATTACTTTATCTCAGCAAAATCTATAAAGTTCCAAACATTACCTGGAAGACAGATTTGTTTTGTTTTTGTTTTTTTGTTTTTGCTTAAATCCCAAGTTTTAAAAAATTGTTGGTGGCTTTTTACCACAAAGTGTCATATTACTTCTGTGGTTTATTCATATATCCAGCTGTTTCAGAGCAACTTTATCATTAATTTAGTGTCCTGTTAATGAATGTACTGCTAGTTCAGCATTTATTCTTCTGGTCGCTACCAAATGCTCCAAATGTTCAAAAATGATTAGCAAGTGGCTAACTACCATTTGGTGCTTGTAACATTATGTACTTAAATACTGGGAAAAACACCAAATGCAATGAAAGAATTTCTCAGGTGGATGCTTGAACACAGTGAGGTGATTATACAAAGTGAGCAAGAGGCTCATAAAACAGTGAAGTGTTTTTGAAGGTCTGAAGTGAGCATTACCTGTGATCGCATTCTCATTAGAAACTAAGAAGATTGTGAAGTGTTGATATTCCCTGCACTCTGAAGATGTGTGTGAATGTGTGAAAATGCCAATGTCAGAAAAGAGAGAAAAATCCCTTCCTTCGTTTGATTTTAGCTCCAAACACCAGCTGAAGTGGGGCACAAAGGAGATGAAGGATACTGGAATAGAGAAATACTGATTTATATTGGATGTGCAGACTGCATAGCCATAAGTGACAATACAGAGGAGATGCTCAGTGAATACCTTTGTATTGCATAGCTCTAGGAAATTTAGTCTTGATCTATATGGTTTAGTAAGTATTCGCAAGCTGACTTTCAAAGTGAGTTTCTTTAAAGAAAACAGATAAGAAGCTATGCTGATACAGTTGACCTTGCATTTTAAGAAAGATATTAACTTATAAAATATATGAAAGAAACATATATTTAAAAAACACTCTAAGTAGTGACTGAGAAATATGAGCAACTACATACTACTATAAATAAAATTATACAATATTTTTACTTACTTTACTTAAGTATATGCATTTTATGTTACGTTATAATTTTACACCAGCAAGGTGTGGATCTGACTGTGGAGTAAGGACACTTCGTGCTGATGTGGTACTTGTCTATTTTACTCTATCATGGAAAATCATTTATAAACTGATATCATGTCAGTCATTAATTTGAAACTAGCTACTGAAAAAAGAAACTCATCAAGAAAGTGTCTGCTGAGGTTACAGATGTTGGGCATGAGGGTCAGTTTTTCATATTCAATACAATCAATTATTTCTTTTTTCAAATCAAATAAGTCACCGCACTGCTAGCCATTGAAAAGAATGCAGGTTTAATCCACTTTACTTTACTTTACATCTCTTATATACAGACTCAGCTATTTCAGTTTGTTCTAACAGGATATTTTTTAGACTATAACAGAAAACCTGCTTTATAAAGTAAGGCTCTAACATTGTAAATTTCAACAAACAAACGG
>VURO01002787.1:16800-28199 GCA_015108175.1 Pelvicachromis taeniatus
AGACAGGTCTTTCATTCTTTTCAGAGTGGGTACAACGGGGGTGGGGGGTTGGGGTATAGGGGGGCAGTTGTTGGCATATTTCCAGCACGCCAATGAGTGAGGACCCAACACAATGAGCATGCGGCACAGTGATGTTGGACAGCCAGCAAGTGCATGTGCAAACACACATGCACACATCAACAAAATGGGGTAAAAACATGTCACAAGAAGAAGAAGAAGAAAAAAAGTCCATAATCTGTCTTTATACATGCAAAATACATGTGCCGATACTGTACAGTAGCAGGGAGTCAGAGCTTTAACATAACATGACATAACGCCACTGACATATAAAGGACTCCTCAGGGGGGAAATATCCTGCACTACAACTGTGCGCTTTATCTCTGGGCTTGCACACACCTGTACAGGCATGCATGAATACAGACGCGAAAGGTTAAAATAGTGCATACAACTGACAACTAAAAGCCGGTTTGTTTAATAATTAAAAAGAAAAACATAACAGAAAACAAAAATACTTTTCTTTAAAAAAATTAGAGATTTTGATTGCTGTTTGTTCTCCCTCTTTTATTGATCCAAGCAAATGGGGGTACTCAGACAGAAAGGACTCAGAAACAATTCCCGCACAACAGGTTTAAAAGTTTGTAAACTGCAAATTGGAAGTGTATTAATTAAATATTCAGAAATAAAAGTCAATTAAAAATCTTCAGAGTTAAAATACACAGATTAGAATGAATCATCTAAATCTCACACAGACAAGGGTAGAGGAGTAACCTCCATCTCTGCCTTAATTAAAAGGAATTTGGAGCAACGCAACACACACATGCACACAAAACACCTTTGAAAGCGTCTTAATTGGGAAATGATTAAAATCCTCTTTTCTTCGTTGTTTATTCTTTAGTTGACAATTAGCAGCTCATAATCAGCAGCACAGTTGTTGTTACTTCTCTTCCTCATAACAGCTATTACACATATTCTTTAGAAAGTTTAAACAGATGTCATTTACACTGACTACTATGAAAAAGATGCCAAGGCCTTGGACACACTGCCATAGGTCTAGGAATAGTGTGGTTGTCACTTATCCCAATGCCATCAATCTGAAAAGCTGTAGACATTTTCAATCATTTGGAAATTGTTTAGTTTAGAAAATACCAGAAAACATATTACAGTTTAGTTATTAGTTATTTAGTTATTAAAAGCACCAATATTGTACATTAAAAATAGGCTACATGGATATAAAGTATGTATTATTAGCGGCTGATTGTATTTACTTGAAATCAGTTTTAAAAATTGAAAATTAAAGTGGCTCAGTTGTTTTAAACTAGTGGATCAATTAAGTTTTTTTATTTAAAAAGCAGCTTAATTTTCACATAAAAAAATACTTCCTTTAATAGCGATCAATAAATGCTGTGAAATGAAAAGTAAAATATTCTGTGGAATGAATTAGAGAGGCACTCTTGAGCAGCATGGGGAAAAAATTACAAGCACTTGATTATATTTAGTTACATTTCACCAGTGGCAAATTGCTTGTTTTGTCTGACCAACAAGTTACACAAGTTGCCTCAGAACAAGTAAGTGCTAATTGAAGATGTTGACTTATTATAACATGTCTATTTTAAGTGTGATATTTCAATTAAGTAGTACAAATAACCTAAAAAAAAACACAAGTCACATGAAGCTAATACACTGTGCAAAAGCATGTGTGCTGCACTGTACATAACTTAGTTGTGCTGATTGAAAAAAATAAACAAAGTGGAAAACAACACAGACATAGACAAGTGATTACAGGGAAACACTGATAAGACAAATATGTTGCAGAGTAAAACAAGACAAACAAGTAAGAGTCTCTGCACTTGAAAAGTGTGTGTGCATGTCTGTTCATGTGTGCGTCCCTCTTATCTCCAATACTGTCTGACCAGAAGGGGGAACCAAAGAGGGGATGAAGAATGGGAATAAAGAATGGAAAATAAATCAATAAATTATTGTTATTGTTTCTACAATCACATCTTTTTAGGGACAGAGTGGTGTTTGGACTCTAAAACAGCAAGGGCAGCATGGTTAGGCTCGTAGGATGAAAAATATTACTGTTATCATTAATATAGTAATCATGTACGTTTCAATTCATCATCGTTGTCTGTGAGATCATCGTGTCTGGCTTTTTTCTGCTAAGTTTGATTTTAGTCCCTTTCCTGAGACGCATAGAGACCTCTTATAGAAGGAAACTGGGTTTGATCCTTATAAAACAGACTCTGATGAGCGGGGACAACAAAAAACATTATGAAATGCTTTTTTTCCACAAACTTAAGCGTTTAATATTACCTTCCCTTTACCCCTACACTCAATAGTTACACTACTTTAGCTAACAGCTCATTAATACACCTGAACATGAACACTCGAGTCTAAGACATGGTGTTGCTTGCAAGTTAAACCTTAAAACTGTTCCCAGCCACATCACAGAGCAACAATAATCAAAGCTGGATGGCAACATAACTGAAAATGTCCATAAAAACATCAATGGCGACAATAATAATGGAAAACTCCATTGAAACCTGTTTCTCTTGGAATGTCAAAAAAGTCTTGGCTTTGCTTTTGATCAGTGCATGGAAACCTATTTGAGACCAAATCTGATAGTTGGTCTGGAGTGGCCTGATTAGACAAGCATATATTTATATAGTCATAATAGTAAAGATTAGAAGCACCTTTCTACTGTAACTATGGAGATTTCACAAAACAAATAATATAAGACAACAGCTGTGCACAGTGCCTCCCCTATTGTGTGTGCGTGTGTGTCAGCGTGTGTGTAACCTGACAGCCTGCCACACAATAGGGGTCCAAGTGAGTGTGAATTCTATTCGTTCCCACAGCTGCCATTAACAGACGGAATGAACAGCCTCTTGCTAATAAAGTGAATAAATAAATAAAGCTTAAGAGGCCTTGTTTACCTCCTCAGTCTCTGTTGATTAGTGCTACTTAACAAAAAAGCAGGATTCGGTATGTATGTGTGGATTAACTCTTTGTCATTACAGTCAGGGTTTATATGTTTACTTTGGTAATTACAGTTACTCGAGAATCATGCTGTTTGGTGGATTGTAAATCAGATTATGGTTAATGTAAAACAGCAGCAAGTGAACAAGAGAGCAGCAAAAGTGTCTGCAGAAAGTTTTAGTTTCCACACTTCAGTCATAAACTCAATCACTATCCATGCTGTAGTATATGTGGAAAGGGTTTAAATAAACTACTTTGTGCATGTTTATTGTAATAACAAAGCCCAAATGAGCATTTTATCATTTGATCATGTGGCTGAGGCACACGGGAGTAAAAATGCAAGTGATGTGAGTAGAGACATTATAGAAGGAGCTGAAATAGCACTCAAGGAATCCTAAATTGAAGTCTATGGAAGAATTGTGAACCACTAAAGATGGCATTTATCCTGCCTTCCCCCCAAGAGCCAAGTAAGCAGCAGAATTGGGAAACATGTGAGCTAGTAATGGTTTTTAGAGGTTCACAGCAGTTTCAGCTGTGTGGTGGCAGATATACAGTCAAGGTGAAACATAAACTACGCCTATTTTTGTACTTTGTAGTTGTTATCGGGATGTAATAATAATAATAATGCAGTCCTTATAAAACTAAAGTTTCGGAAGTCTGTTGGTTTGAAGCATTCAAGTGTGTGTTAACACAGTGTCAAACAAAGGGGAAAAGATTAATTCCCAGATGTGGATGTTCCAATTAGTATGCTGTTACATAATTAGCATGATCTCAGTTAGTTTGTTAATGCTCATAACAGAACAATTAGAAAAAGTCCTAAAATGTATGTAAGCTTGTTTGGATAGGCGTGACAGGAGAACGCCTGACTTTGGGACCAATGTCCGTTGGACAGAGGAGACCGCAGTGGAGATGTTTGGTTACTATGCACAGTGGCACATTTGGTGAAAACCAAACTCAGCGTATCACCTTAAACACCTCAGACCAACTGTCAAGCATGATAGTGAAGGGGTGATGACTTGGGCTTGTTTTCCAGCCACAGGACCTTTGAACTTTGACATTATTGAGGCAATAATGAACTCTTGATTATATATATAAGTATTCTAGAGTGAATTGTGAGGCCATCTCTCCAACAGCTAAAGCTCGACCAAAACTGGATTAAGCAATAATCATAAGCACAGCAGTAAATCGACAATAGAATGGCTGAAAAAGGAAAGAATCAAGGTTTTGCAGAGGACCAATCAAACTCCAGACCTGAACCCAGCTGTGGTGGGACATTAAGAGAGTGTTCTATATATATGAATGCTGTTGTAAAGAACAGTGGGCCCAAATTCCTCCACAACAATGAGAAAGACAGATAAAGTCATACAGAAAGTGATTACTTTAAGTTATTCCTGCTGAAGGTGGTTCTAAAAGTTATTGAATCATGGAGTGTTTTCACACACAGTCTCTGCACTTTGGCTTTGTTTTTGTTAATTAACTGATCACACTATGCAATATGTCATGTGTTGTTCATTTGACTTTGAATTCATCTCATTTAAAACTTATTTAAAAATGAGATAATTCAATATCCAGTCCTGACGTTTTACCATCACTTTATCCACTTGTCTAAGTTGTAAAGATCTAAGTTGTTTTTGTTTTTTTCTCGCCTTACTGTATCTATAATATGTTTAGTGGGATGAGCAGAGATGCTGTTGGTGTCAACACTCTGGATTGGTATTTAGTACATAAAAATATTATAATATTATCATATTCACATTATATAATAATACTAATGAATATAAATAAATAAATAAAAATTGCAAACTTTTATTGGGGATTAAATTATCTTGACATGAAGTTAATGATTGTCTCCCCCTTCAATAGGAGTTTTACAGCACCTCAGTCAAGTGAAGAAAGCTGCCAGGTAGCGAGACGTGTTTCAAGAAAGAGTTTTATATCAGAGTTAATTTATTGGATAGGTTTTGGTTGGCATTCTGCCCAGAATTTCTATTTTCCCAAATTGTAGCATTTGAAGTCTTGTTAAGCCAAATTGTTATTTTATGTTGGTCAAAATAGGTGATGGGATAAGATGACTGCAAATCTTTGGTGACTCATACAAGAATAGAGTCAGCTGACATTTGCTTGTTAACCTTATATAAACAGAAAGAAAATCTGTGGAAAGAGGTGTAGCTTCGCTCTGCATAAGAAGACAGAACAGCAAAGCAGCGGGGAGGCTCTAATTTTTTTCTCTCTGCACTGTCTACCATATTCTGTCTATTTCCTGTGTTTTTGTGGTTTTACAAAGTCACTCAACTTTCCTCAGTTGGTTTGACATTTTATAAACACACAACAATTTTAAACGAAATGCAAGTTCAACTCCAAGTCACATTTTAAGGTGGTCAGTTTTAAGTGATTTACAATGGATATGTTCTTTTTTTTTTTTTTAAAGCTTATATTGTGTGTTACCTCTTCTCTAACGCTGTTTTAATATCACATCTGAGTTTTCGTCCTAGAATACAAAAGCAGCTATGCAAAAAGAGTCTTTTAAGACACCCTTTACACTATATTACACACACACAGACACACATATCATTATCCTTTCTCACATATCTCTAGTAGTATCTAGCCATGTAGATACTCCTGTATTTTAAATATCGTTCACTGACTTTACTGCCTACATGCAGAAACAATACAGGTGAACCTGTCTGGTGTTCACATTCAAGGCTGTAGCTATAATTGACAATACTTAGGTCATGTCCTTGAATTTTCTTTTAACAGTATAGGGTTTTTAGTCATCCCAAAGAAATGTTTTTTTTTTCTTTTAAACCACATTTTGTCTTATCACATGTTATCGCTCTATGAGTGACAAGATAATCTCACTTCAAGGTCTATTTTATCGTATGCATCGTATGCAGGAATGCAACTTGACTGTTGATTTTGCAGGAAGTTTCCTAGAGAGAGGTACTGCAGGTAATGTAAAGACTTTAAAAAGGGAGATTTCTGGACTTAGCTTTTCAACAAAACAAAAAAAATAGCAGCTATTGCATAGCTTACACTTGACTGTATATAAAAAAATGGATGCAGCCACAAGGATGTGACCCAATGGTCACCATTTTTGGCATTTCGAAACCAAGTGTGACTAACAATGTGGTGTCTGACTGTGAAAATGAGGGACACTGCAGGCTCGTTGGCTAGTAATTATGACTCACAAGCAGTTAGCCAAACTGAGTAGTCATGGTCCTGACGTGTTAGCATCATTTTTCAGACCTAGAAAATCCAGTTTTGTTTTACTAAGATTTAAAAATTTGTTGCAAATGTAAAAATGTGTTGCAAACCATAAAGTGTGGCCAAATTGTGACATTTTCATAGTGCTCAAAGCCAAAAAGGCAATCATCAGTGTTTTATGAATCTCAGGAGATATCAGAATATATTCAGAATATAGAACTGACATTTCCTTATTCGACTAAATGGACAAATATGTTGTTTTATAAGTTGGACTACTGATAACACTATTACTGCTTTTGGCAGAAATAACAAGCAAGAAATAAAACAATTTTTATGGTCCTCCAGTGCTGATCCAGCTACAAGAGGAACAATGATGGAAGGGGAGAATCAGTGGGAAAATGTTTAGCTGCTGGTTGAAAGACTATAGTGTGAGGCGGGTATAGAGAGTGAATGGAGATAGAGACAGAGGATAGAGGGAGGTGCTGGTGGTGGGAGGGTGCAACAAGATGGAGAGAGACTGCCTGCACATACTGTCAAGGCAGTTAATATAAGGTGTGGAGATAAGGCCCCACAGACAAACATTGACCAAATCAGGCATTTCAGCAGCGCAGCCCAAACTGTCAGTCAGCCTGAGAGACAGACCAACAATCAGCACTCTACCTCTGATAAGGGCTCTACTGGGCGCGTGCAGGAAATAGCCAATCTGCAGCCGGCCTGGAAAGGAGGGTGGATGGTGGGGAGTGGGATGATGGAGAGCAAAGAGGTTAGAGGAAGGGAGTGGATGTATAGACAACAAGTGAGGGAAAGTGGCCTATAAATTTCCAGAGAAATGTGGACCGAGAGTTCACAGAAAATGATAATAGCTGAGAGAAAAGGGGAAAGATGGAAAGAAGAGAGAAACTGGATGTTCCTGCATACCACACCCAAATCCTTTCAGAGAGAAAGCGATTCAGGAGGGAATATAAGTGACTAGGTTAAAAAAGAAAGGGAGAAAAAGAGAGAAGGAGAGACAAGAGGTGTGATATCGACTCTTAAAATAGCGTCTCTCCCCAGTTTTTTGTCACCTGGGAACAGCTTGCACAGAGAATGTGAGAACTTGGTTTAGACCAGCACCTTACATTAATGATTTGCCAACAGCTTTGACTAGCTCATTCTTCAACATGCCATTCGCCTTGCCTCGCACACAATAGCATCATTTCATCCTCTCTATTGATTAATGGAGCATATAGTGTGTGCAGGCTCGTGCACGTATTTGCAGGCCTGAATGTTTTTCAATGCGCCTGAGTGACGAATAATGCTCCCTATTTAATGAAAGGCTCTGTACGGGCTACGAAATTCCCTCATAACAAAATAAACACATCCAAAATGCTGGAGTGGATGCCAATGGAAATCCAAGTCGGTTGGAAGGCCACTCCTCGTATCTTGGATCCACACTGGCCCCTGTAGGTGATATCGAGGTACTGCAGGCTGGCAGCAAGTTTGAAGAAATAAATTCCCAGCTGTTTACCTTTGTCAAACACATTTAGGCTCCTCCAAGCAAAACAGTAAGGAGCCCCAGCAGCTGGCGAGTATTTATTTTCAGAAGAGGAGTCAGAGGGGTGTCTGAGCTTCCTTGATCATGAACCAAACTGCCATTACCATGACCACTGATAACAGTAGGAATCGTAAACAAGCTAATCACCGAGGGCCTATTTGTATTCTCGTTTGTGTTTGCACGCGCTGATGTGCAGGGGGGAGGGCGCAAAAACTAGAGAACAGGCGAGGATGGCAGGGGAGAACGGGGCGGGTCTCCGATGGAGGGTGGAGTGCATGCGAAAGGGTTAAGTTCCCTCCCTGGTTGCATGCTGCTTTCCCTTGCTCTGTCAAGCCCCATTAAACCTGCTACACCACAGCAATATGGTGCCATCAATTACAGGCACACTGCCATCAATGCAGAGCGCAGAGGAGAGGAGAGGAGAGGCAGGAGCACATAAACAGGACAAACGGCCACATAAAAGACATAAAGCCCTGCAGCCTGCCTCTCTCTCTCTCTCTCTCTCTCTCTCACACACACACACACACACATCTCCCCCTCTTGGTCTCTCTCTGCACCTTTTACCTTTTTGAGGTGTCATTCTGTTTCTGAATGGGTCTGAGTTTGTTTCAAATACACATGGGAAAGAAAAAGAAAAACCTGTACAATGCATGCATGTCTGATTCATTCATGATACTGAGGCAAATTTATGAAAAAGGCTAAAAACTGTGTGAACATTTAGGCTCACAGTGTTAACTGCAGTGTGCTACTACTGCCCCCATGTGACAGAAAAAAACCCAATCACCAGTACAGAAGCAAAAGAAAGTCCAGACTTTTAAAAGCACATATTAACTTTACAGCACTCCATGTTCACCATCTCATCATCAATCATCAAAAGACCGAAAGCTCCAAAAGCAGTGAGAAAACGTCAAAGTGACACAAATCTTCATTTGATCGCTTTTGCATTTCTCAAAATTTTTGCTGCATTTCTCCTTCAGTCTCAGACAAAGAACCATTTGTCTGAGATGGAAAGACATTTGGAAAGACACTCTGGGTGCCGTATTGTCTTCTGTATAACAGGTCAGTGTAAGATACAGACCATGTCACAAAGCCACTGAAAATCAAACATCTGAAAAATCGTGAAGATGCAGTGTTGCTGTGCACCACATACCGCTGATTATAAGAAGACATATAGGTCCAGATGTGGTCAGCTATATATCCATCTACTGAAGAGAGGCACACCTCTGCACTCACTTAAAATACCTTTAACATGTCTCAGAAAATGAAATCTGCTGAATTTGAATCAGGTAACTGCTCTTTTTTCTTTTCTTTTTTTTTTAAGAAAATTATATAAAATACAAGCAACTATTCCAGTACACATTTTTTGTATGCTGTAAAAATTTGGAATGTTGCAGCATCTCATAAGTAAATTGTGAGATTTATTAAAGATGTGATATAAAAAAAAAAGACGTTCACAATGAATAGACATTCTTCAGTAAAAAATATTCAAATTAAAACATTTATTTTTGTCTTCTTTTGTGTCTCACTCGTTTGAATTGCAAATAGCAACTGGGCAAAAAGCTTTACCCACCAAAATCTGACTGAGTAATAAGGAGACACACTGCACACCCATAGACGTTTAAAGAACTGGATTATCTAAATTTGAAAAAGGCAAATCCAAACATATTTGTTTTTACATTTTTTACATCAATGACAGTAAATGAATAAGTGATGCAGGCAGCTTTAATTTTTCAATACAGCAGACAGTTGCTCATAACATATCTTACAGTTAAGTGTCAGTGCCTGAACCACATGAAACCAGAACACCTATATTTATTTGCAATCTGGGTAAACCAGTCCTTTAAGATGTAAAACAGAGAAACATACACATAAGTTAAATGTAAACAAACCTACATATTTACAAATGGCCTCCAACTGCCTGAGTTTTAGGTTGAGTTTATCTGTGAGGAAGAACTACTGCTGCCAGAGCTCTTGGTTTTCTGCCCTCTAGTGGCACTGGGCTGCCGCTGCACTCTCTGGCTGGAAGCCTCCCTGCTCTTCTCATTGTGGCTGGTGCCAGCTTTACTGCGCACTCCTGAAACAAAGCAAAGAAGAAAATGCACTCAGGAAAAGTAGGAAATAGATGTTTAGGTGACTGTTACACGACTGCTTTGCATATACCATGCAATACGGCATTTTATAAAAATAAAGATGGAAATGGTAATGACGTGGGAATGAGAAAGTGCAGCTGATAAAACAGCTCGTTTTCTTACATACTTGAGAGTATGTCACAACAGCACTGCACATTGGCGAGTGGTGAGAAAGTGCCCTCAGAAATTATGAATTGTAAATATAGCATGTGTCAAGAGACCTGACTATTTTACTGGTGAAGAAAACTTTTTTTTCCTATTTGTTATTAATAAAACATAAAGTACTACTACTACTATAGCCTTTAGCTTGTGCTCCAGTTTGTGTTTTTCTATCCAGGTATGCTTTTGTGCATTGACAGCATGTCTGGGCTCACTGCCATGTACAAAAATGAACCTGTTGCCAACTAGATTTCTTTCTTTCTTTTAGCTTTCCAGATGGGACTGTAAGTTGGATCGAAAACTGACAGTACTTTCTATGTTCTTAATTCAATCTATTTTGACAATATTGATTAAAGTTTCACATTTGATTCATCACTCTATAAAACCTGATGCCACTGATTTTTAGTCTAGTTCTTTTGAAATATGGCATACCTCTTAATTTTCTGTTTTCCTTCCTTAAGAATTTCTTCTTTACAGCCACCCTTCTACTGAGCATATTTTGAATGAGCGTTCGGCAAAGAATAGATGGATCAACTGAAGGGACATATCCATCTCTCAGGTCCTGTGTCAGGTCTTTGCTGGATTTTTTTTTCTCCTATTTCTTAAGGACATGACTGTCAGATACTGTTCATGTACTGTAGATGGTTTTCTGATCTGCCAACTTCTTGTTTTGTCCTTCACTTCTCCAGTCACCTTGCTATTGGTGCAAAAATGTAAAAGGGAACCCCGACTATTATGACAAGTTACTCTAAATATGTTACAAATGATCTCCACTACATAAAAACATACTTCAAAATAACTACAATGTTTTCGTTATTCATTAAATCTTTGTTGTTTAAAACGGTTTTGGTGCCGTGGGAGCTACCATGTTTTTGCGCACACAATGCATTCTGGGACGATGACGTATATCGGTTGTCGGCACGACACAAGCTATTAGTAACGTAGTAGAACAAGACAGTAAGAATGTAAACTATATGTCATTAAAATCTCTCCATGCCTCATCTACCTCTACATGATCAGTAGCTACATCTTGAAATCCTGTATATCTGCCACTTGGTTCTGGATAGACTGTCCTTATTTTGTTTACTGCACATGATGGGATGACTCTACGTTCTCTAGCAGCCATGCATCCACCAGGTAAACTGTTGATATGAAGCATACCTGTAAAATCTTTTAAAAAAAAATGAACTATAGACTACCCATTTATGCTTTTGGTCTTAACTGGTAACACACAAAAGTTAAGAAGTACACAGCCCAGTTTACTGAACAGCTGACGTACCTCAACTGCAATTTTGACCTGGTTACGACTTGGTAGACCAGCACGATAGCGGTCATGGAGGCTAACGAGGGCTGCCCAAAGAAGGATTAAGACACACGGCTTCAAAGTGTTGGTT
>VURO01002789.1:0-12872 GCA_015108175.1 Pelvicachromis taeniatus
ATGCAGTGATTGAAGAATCATTCAATTCATTGTCTTTTGTAAAACTACCAAATCATGCCATTATAAAGTCTTCACTCAAACCTCTACTAGAAAATAAAGGAGACTATATTCATCATGCATTCCTATCTAATCGCAGACTAGCTGAGTAAACATGTTTGCTTTTTAGCTGTGATAACGTGTATGTGTTGATGAACTGTTGCTCTGATTGTTTCTATTTTCTCAGCTATGATGTAATAAACTCCCGCGCTTTAGTAATTCACCGGCAACTAATAGAATCAACGCATTCACTTTCCCTGTATCAATTTCAACCAATAGACACAGAGGATACGGGCCAGCCAATGGTGAGCGCATGCCTAAGGTCTTCGATCCAATGACCTCTGAGTAAGGTCGATAAAGTTAGCCAATAAGACGCTAGCAGCATTGTGTGACCGAGGCAGGGTCTGCCGGGTTCATTTCGCCGCTTCTCCACCCGGCTGCTCTTTTTGGATCTCACTGCAATGGCGGAACAGCAGCAGTTCTACCTCTTGTTGGGCAACCTGATGAGCCCTGACAACAACATCAGGAAACAGGCAGAGGTAAGAGAAGAAAAAGAGCAGTTTTAATAGCTGACAAGTTCGGCTAATGCTGGAAGTCGTGTAGCCAGGTTAGCCAGAAGCTAACCGCTTAGCTGTCCAGCCTGGCCGCGCGCAGGCTCTCACGTCAAGCTCGGTAGCCCACGTGCGCTGTGAAGCCAAGTACTAGTCAGCTAACGCTAACTACCACCATGTTGCGTAGTTATACGTGGACATAATTTCGATGTCACAGATACCAGTGCTGTCGTGACATCGTGTAGCCGTATGTGTCTCGGCAAAGCTCGGGCTGTTCAGTAGAAAGTGAACGGTCCCGTTTGTCGGAACCAGCCCCCAAACCTCCAGCTGACAGTGGCGCCTGTAGAGTACAGGAAGTAGCAGCAAGCTAAGGAGCTACTCACAGTGCTGCTAGGTTTGTTAGCTAGCACGCTAGGCTCAGCACATTGGCTTGCTAAAATATTAAAGCGGAATATTGAGACTGAACGTGGCACATATGCTGCGTTACTGCTGCGGTGATAAACAAACCCGCAAAGGGATAGGCTGTAGATGAGTTAGTTCATTCAAAGGGGCGAGTACTTATGCAATGGCCTCCGGTCGTGTTAACTAAAAGTCAAGTCTTAAGTAGACAGTTTTAAACTAGCTGCCGTGTTTTCCTTCGTGAAGCTGATCATCTCAGTTTCAGACACGTCAGTAGCTAGGCTCGTCTCCCCGGATTAGTTTCTCACAGAGGATTTGTTTAGGCTGTGTCTAGCTCGCCTATTCACTCTTTTCCCCCTCACCACCACGATTAGCCTCTTGTCGCCGCAGAGCATTGTCACCAGAGTTCCCCCACCCTCTCCGACACCCCGACTTTTGGATGAGGTGGTTGAATCTTATCACACACCACTCTCTCTCTACCAGTCAGCGTTTTTCTTTGATAGACTCAGACTGTCTGCCGGGATGCTAAGCTCATTGGAATTCATCCTTTATAGGAACTCCTCCGGTTCTGTTTTACTCACATAATAGGAATTGATCCACCTGTATGGGACCTAAACTCACATTTTAACTGATACAGTTAGTCAACATTTCTCTGTAGTTAATCCCATCACTGGTTCACTCAGTTGGTGGTATTATGAGAAGCCATGAAGTGTATTTGAATTTGTGTAGCAACCAAACCCATTTAGGCTTTAGGTGGACTAATGAGTTGGTTCCTTATCTCAAGTCAAGTTATAAGAAGAGTGGACTTTAAAGATTTATTTGCAAGTAATTCAGTGGTTACTCAACATGAGCTCTTGGTCATTCTGATTCTAATTGTTTGGGATTTGATTTCAGCCCAGTGTTGGCACATCTGTGCTCCTCCCTGTCTCATTTTGTCAGTTCAGTAATCCATTGAAGGTGGCTCTTTTGTGCAGTTGTGTTATGAGTTTGTACTTGATTCTTACACATGATGGGGACACTAAAACTACATGCACCTAGTGACTTTTACCAGAGCGCACGCCAGAGGTTTCACTGTATCCCTGTGGAGTCTCATTTGACTTGAGTGAACCAGCTTAACAACAGTGGATGGTAAAATAAACAAGTGGCTCTTGTGTATGAGCCCATTAGGGCTTATGTTCAATTTTCATACATATCAGTATTTTCACTTGCACACATGTCACACCTTCCTGCTCATTAAAATACTAATTATCTTTTATAGCAAATATCAGCCATGTACAGGGTTCAGACTGGCCATTTGGTGTGATTATGCAAAGAAATACAATTTGAGTACAAGAAAATATGCAGATGTCTGTGTATTTTCCTATTTCTTGCCATTTTATAAGCAAAATATCTAAATCCTTCTGTAGATTAAAACTCAACAAAAAAGAGGGACAGTAAAGATTTAGTCCTGCCTTTATATTCAGGGAAGTCACTGATATGACCTCACTGGACAGTCGTCTTATCATTTTGACCACCGCATCTGTTTCAGGTTAACAGTAGGGGAATTGCATGTTTCTTTGTAACTGCAATAAAGGGAACATGATGCTGTATTACCAGTAGAAATTCATGTTTTGCATGACTGATCCTAACCGCAGTGCTTTTCTTTTCTTTTCAGGAGACCTACGACAATATTCCAGGCCAAAATAAGATCACATTCTTGCTACAAGCTGTCAGAGATGCGTCTGCTGCAGAGGAGGTTTGTAATCGGGACTGAACATATCTGTAGCATGACATGTAGAATTTTTTCAGCCTGAAGCAGGGGGAACTGCAAAAACTTGGCTGCTTAAGAGCCCATCTGAGAAATTTATGATCTCTGTGGGTTTTCGGTGCTGTGTCACAGTTAATGCGAGACATTGCATGCTAAAGAAACAGATGATGTGCGTTTTTGCCATATTTGAATAATGTACTGAGTGGGTTTTTAATACACACAATAACTTGGCAAACCAGTCACCCAAAGTCATCAGGGATGCGCTTCAGCCTCTGTCAGAATCTAATAAAGGATGGTGGAATATTAAATGCAAATATTCTAGCAGTGTTATTTTTTTATTTTTTTATTTATTTTTATTAAAAAAAATTTTAAATGAGCTCCTCATAATCTTGTCAAAGGGTTAAGGTTAGTGTAGTAATTATTACGCATTCAGACAGCAGTACACATAGGAAAGAGTGATGCAATGCGTGACACTTGAGGCGGCATTACCGCAATACCTTTTATCTCTTAAAAGGTGCAACATTGCTGGCATTTCAAGTATGTAGTCCGGCTATCACATGTGAGGCCTCGGCGCTGCCTGACTACAGCTTGTTGTGAGTCACAGTTTTGGCATTCAGGCAGTGATGTTTACTCTGAATCCACCAGCTGCTTGGGCCCTCATGCTTCCTCTGCTTTACTTTACCTCAAGGCTGATATTTTTAGAGGCTTGAAATGGGAGCAGGCAGAGGGTTGCTTGGCCCAGGGAGAGTGACTCTGCCATTCTAAGACACTCGGTCTGTTCTTTTGTTTTTGTTTTTTTTTCTTTGTATTTATAAATTTCCCTTAATGACCACTCACTCCAAAAGTTTCAGGTTGCCAAACGGGTAACAAGTTTTTACAGCAGGAAATGGTTTATTTCACAACACTTGTTAATGAGACAGCATAAACTATCAAACTAGCTGGTCCAGTAAGCTACCGGGCCAACTAAACTGAATAATGAACAATTGTGTATGGGTGTCTGAGGTGACTGTTTAGGTATGATGTCATGTTGAAAGCAGGATAATATTTATTTGCTTTTGTTCCCACAGGTCAAACAGATGGCAGCAGTGCTGCTGCGGCGGCTGCTGTCTTCCTCTTTTGAGGAGATCTACCCAGGCCTGACCCTGGAGATGCAGACGGTCATCAAGACGGAGCTGCTGACAGGCATCCAACAAGAGACCTCCCCAACCATCCGCAAGAAGATCTGCGACATTGCAGCTGAGCTGTCCCGGAACCTCATCGGTGATTTTTCACTCTGTTCTGGTAGCTGTTGGTTAAATACTGAGGATAAGCCATGACTCAGTATTTCCCATGTTATACAGCAATAATGGGCAAACATTCTCATGGGTCATTAATGAAATTCTCAGTTAGATGTTGATCAAGTGACATTCAAAGTGGAAATTACTGAGAAATGTTTGGCTTTTTTTTTTTTTTTTTTTTTGTTTAATGTAGATGACGATGGGAATAACCAGTGGCCAGAGGTGCTCAAGTTTCTGTTTGATTCTGTCAATGCTGAGAATGTCGGCCTCCGAGAAGCTGCCTTGCACATATTCTGGTGAGCTCCTGTTGCATGATGAATTCAAACTCTTACTCATGCGGCTGTACTGGTGGCTGACTGATGTCTTCCCCATTTTTATTTTTATTTTTTTTAGGAACTTTCCAGGAATCTTTGGCAACCAGCAGCAGCATTATATGGAGGTTATCAAGCGCATGCTTGTTCAGTGCATGCAGGACCAGGCAAACCCACAGGTAAGGTTTTAGGATGGGGCGTGGCCTAGTAGCTGATAGGTGATGTCATATAACTACAATGTGTGGATCTTTCTTTCATATCACATGCCTCTCAGTTCCCTTTCTTAACTGCTTTTATTTAATTAATCTCTTAGATTCGTACCCTGGCAGCTCGGGCTGCAGCATCTTTTGTTCTGTCTAATGAAAGCAACACAGCTCTGCTGAAACACTTTGCTGATCTTCTGCCGGGAATCCTTCAGGTAAGCTATAACACGTTGGTGTCTTTGTGTGATTTCAGATCGGATCACTTTGTACTGTAGATACGGAAGCTGTCAGTACTTATGTTTTGGCACCGGAAATGGCTTCTGAGCACTCTGCGCATCAGTCATTTAAGATCTGTTAATTAAAGTTTAATGTGGGATATCTGCAAATGGAGGCTGGAACTTCAAAGTAAATGCTCTCCTGCTTAACTGGAGTGACATACTCTTTTCGTACTGTTCTGATCGATTCTGATGACAGTCTGCATTGAGAGGTCATTGAAGTCCTATGAAAGCAAATGCACGTAAGTGTTTGGTAGTTTCTGTTCCTGTAGTTTCTAACGCAGTATCATTATTGGACATCTTGAATCCTGTAGCAAATCTTTTATTGTAATGGCATATTTTGTGTTTGACTCATAAAGGTGGAAGAGGAAGTCAGGAGGTCAGAATGTGGCATTAAGTTTGCCACACCTGTTGAATATATTTGCATTACAAGCCTACCTGTTTGTTTTGATTTGCCCATCAGGCAGTGAATGAATCATGCTACCAGGGAGATGACTCTGTGCTCAAGTCTCTGGTGGAAATTGCAGACACAGCACCCAAATACTTGAGACCCAACTTGGAGGAAACACTGCAGCTCTGTCTGAGGGTAAACTGCTACATCGAAATAGTAAATATCTCTTTACCACTGACCCGAGGCATTGTTTCATGCGCACTTTTCCTGTCTCCTCAGTTGTGCGCTGATACCAACCTTACAAATATGCAACGGCAGCTAGCATTGGAAGTCATCGTCACGTTATCAGAGACTGCGGCGGCCATGCTAAGGAAACATACGGCTATTGTAGCTCAGAGTGGTAAGAGTTTGATTCAGCAGCCTCTAACTGATGTGCCCAAATAAGATGAGTGGAGTAGTTTTGATAGCGGTCTGTATTATGTTCTCAGTGCCTCAGATGCTGGCTATGATGGTGGATCTCGAGGATGATGATGAGTGGGCGATGGCTGACGAGCTGGAAGATGAAGACTTTGACAGGTATGTCCTGATGCACTAATGTTTCCATCTTTAAGTGTTGGTACAGCAGAAGTGTTCAGCTGGAGGTCTGAAGGGTTATCACCTCACTGCCCTGACTGGGAAAGTTTTGAAAATGTGATTTTTATTTATTTATTTTATTTATTTATTTTTTTTACCCAAATACTGAAATTGTATCAGTCTTCCTTAAAGTGCTCTGAAGCTGAGCAAATGTGTCAATGTCCTTATTTAAGTCCCTGGATGTTTCTTGTGCTTCCCCAGTAACGCGGTGGCTGGGGAGAGCGCACTCGATCGAATCGCCTGTGGTCTGGGAGGAAAGATCATTCTTCCCATGATCAAACAGCATATCATGCAGATGCTGCAGAATCGTAAGTAAACCTGCACATTATTGCAGCAGTAATTTAACTTCTTTTAATTAAGCTACCATTTGTTTTCATACAGCAAAATTAATGGCTGCGTGGGTAGCAAAGTGCTTAAATTTGCGTCAATCATGTGTTCCCCGCTAGCTGACTGGAAGTATCGTCATGCTGGGCTAATGGCGCTGTCGGCCATCGGTGAGGGCTGCCACCAGCAGATGGAGGCCATCCTCCAAGAGATCGTCAGCTTTGTCCTCCTGTTCTGTGCCGACCCGGTAAGAACTCGGCAGCCGTCGTATAAATGTTCTGCTCAGGTCACTTAACTGTCTTAATGGGTAGTTGGTCAGTGTTGAGTCTCATCAGTTCCCATTTCTCAGTCATTTTCTTTCTTTTTCCATCCTAGCACCCAAGGGTGCGGTATGCTGCCTGCAATGCTATTGGACAGATGGCCACAGACTTTGCCCCAACCTTTCAAAAGAAATTCCACGATAAGGTATCTTAAGTGACTTTAAACAGCTGTGCCAGCACTTTCATTTTCTTCATGGCTAGACTTGCATTGTCTGTTTATTTGTGTTAGGTGATCTCAGCCCTGCTGCAGACCATGGAGGACCAGAGTAACCCTCGGGTGCAGGCCCATGCCGCCGCCGCCCTCATAAACTTTACAGAGGACTGTCCTAAATCGCTGCTCATCCCTTATCTGGACAACTTGGTGCAGCACCTTCATGTCATTATGGTTGCCAAGCTGCAGGAGGTACAGTAAAGTGTTCGAGTAGACTGTGCATTGACAAAGTCCTCGTGGGTGGTCCTTCTCATGCGAATCATTTCTTTAACCTTCAGCTGATCCAGAAGGGCACAAAGCTGGTGCTGGAGCAGGTGGTGACATCCATTGCCTCAGTAGCCGACACCGCAGAGGAGAAGTTTGTGCCATATTACGACCTGTTTATGCCCTCGCTCAAACACATCGTAGAAAACGCTGTGCAAAAGGAGCTCCGGCTGCTGCGTGGCAAGACCATAGAGTGCATCAGTCTCATCGGCCTGGCTGTCGGCAAGGAGAAGGTATACTGCGATGGTCAAAGTATCTGCTGACATCATAAATCAAGGTTCCTCCCTATAGATTAAGCTTTAACCGTTCACATTCACACATCTTTCTCTCTGCTCTTCTAGTTCATGCCAGACGCATCTGCTGTCATGCAGCTGCTCCTCAAGACCCAGACTGACTTCAACGATCTGGAGGATGATGATCCCCAGGTAGGAAGACTTGAGCAAAACTTAGAACAATCTAGTTCAAGGTGGTGGTCGCACACAGTCAGCTGCTATGGATTGTTCTTCGTTTAGATCTCCTACATGATCTCAGCCTGGGCGAGGATGTGCAAGATTCTGGGGAAGGAGTTTCAGCAGTATCTGCCGGTGGTGATGGGCCCCCTGATGAAGACCGCCTCCATCAAGCCGGAGGTGGCCCTGCTTGACAGTAAGTAACAGACATCTGCCGCCTGCACCACCCTCACCGACTTCTGATGCACGTCCAGTTTGTCCTGTAAACCTGAAATGACAGTCTGCAGCCAATGAATGAGCAAATACCGATGCACACTTTAAACCTGATCAATCCAGTGGTGGATAAAAAGCTGCAGCCATAGACTAATAATCACAATTCTCCTTGAAGAATATCTACTCACCATCATGCGTTTGCAAATAATTAATATTGCAGTAATGTGCTGCCTTCTGTATGTGTAATGTAAAAGATTCACTTAAAACTCTGAACTTTTTTTTTTTTTTTTTTTTAAAGCCCAGGACATGGAGAACATATCAGAGGATGACGGCTGGGAGTTTGTCAACCTGGGAGACCAGCAGAGTTTTGGAATCAAGACAGCCGGCCTGGAGGAGAAGGCTACTGCCTGTCAGATGCTGGTGAGAAGAAAATGAGACTCACAAATGTCCCGAGAAGCTGTGGATGCAGTCATCACTCACGCTCTTCCTTTTCTTCTTTCTTTTTCTCAGGTGTGTTATGCCAAAGAGCTGAAGGAAGGTTTTGTCGAGTACACCGAGCAGGTGGTGAAGCTGATGGTTCCCCTGCTCAAGTTCTACTTTCACGATGATATCCTTTTGTTGTGACGTTTTGAATTGCAGTATAATTAAATGGAGTGATTCTTATATAGCACTATTCTATTCTCCCAGAGCACTCAAAGTGCTTCTTGATGGGGTGGACAGAGCTGGAGAGGGAGGAGGGGAAAAAAAGTTTCAACTTTGAAATGGTTTAGCTGGGTTCAAACATTCAGGAGGAAGCAGCACAATCAGATTCCATGTTTAGATGGTACAGTCTTCAGCTTGAACCTCTCTGGTGGTTCCACTGTTCAGATGATGTGAAAATATAGGTGAAGTTGGCTTTAACTGTCTCACGTGTGCGGGTGGCGGCAGCTGAGTCCATGCCCCTGCTGCTGGAGTGTGCCCGGGTTCGAGGACCAGAATACCTCACCCAGATGTGGCACTTCATGTGCGACGCCCTCATCAAGGCCATCGGCACGGAGCCAGATTCGGACGTCCTGTCAGAAATCATGCATTCGTTTGCCAAGGTAGCTACATTTTGGGCTTCCTTTCCTTTTGTTCCTCCTCTGTGAGCCCAGTTGGATTTGTGGCCTGACCAAAGTGTGTTTGTTAAAGTGCATAGAGCTGATGGGAGACGGCTGTCTTAACAGCGAGCATTTTGAGGAGCTGGGCGGCATCCTGAAGGGTAAGCTGGAGGAGCACTTTAAGAACCAGGAGCTCAGACAGGGTGAGACGCGAGTATTTTACCATTTACAAATAACACGTGACAAATGCCACAAAGGCAGGACTGTTTTTAAACACTGGTACAAACATGTACTTCATTGTGTTTCCCAGCTAAGAGACAGGATGAAGACTATGATGAGCAGGTAGAAGAAACACTACAAGATGAGGTAAATATTTCTGCTTTGTGTGTTAACCTTTAAAAATGATGACAATGCAAGACACTCCAAGCCATCGTGGTGTGTGTGTGTGTGTCGTTGTCTCCCAGGACGAGAACGATGTGTACATCCTGACCAAAGTGTCTGACATCCTGCACTCGGTGTTCAGCAGTTACAAAGAGAAGGTGCTGCCTTGGTTTGAGCAGCTGCTGCAGCTTATCGTCCAGCTAATAGTGAGTGATTACTGAGCACTGCTCTAGTGTGAACACTAATGTATAACATGGAAACTGTAAATGAATGTGACTAAACTGTCTCACTTGTCTTCAGTGTCCTAATAGACCCTGGGCTGACAGACAATGGGGTCTGTGTATCTTTGACGATGTGGTGGAGCACTGCAGCCCCTCGTCGTTTAAATACGCAGACTATTTCCTGCGGCCAATGATCCAGTCGCTCTGCGACACGAGCCCCGAGGTCCGGCAGGCAGCTGCCTATGGCGTCGGCGTCATGGCTCAGTTCGGAGGCGAGAACTACCGCCCCTTCTGCACAGGTATGACCTGGTCTTTACTCTACCAGCTGGCAGTTTAGTTGCTTAGCCACACTTACATGTTGTGTTCGGATCTTCATTGCAGAAGCCCTCCCCCTGCTGGTCAGAGTCATCCAGGCAGCCGACTCGCGCTCAAAGGAAAACGTCAACGCTACAGAGAACTGCATCTCTGCTGTGGGAAAGCTCATGAGGTTCCGGCCCGAGTGCGTCAACGCTAACGAGGTCCTTCCCCACTGGCTCAGCTGGCTACCGCTCAAAGAGGACAAAGAGGAGGCGGTCCACACGTTTGACTTCCTGTGTGACCTCATTGAGAGGTAGGGTGTCATGACTTAAGTTTCCTGACAGTCAGTGAACCCCCTCCACCCCACCCACCTGACCTCTCCCGTCCTTTCTCCACAGCAACAACCCGATTGTCCTCGGGCCCGAGAACGCCAACCTTCCTAAAATTTTCTTCATCATAGCCGACGGAGTCGCAAACGAATCTATCAAGAGTGAAGACGCGTGCAGCAAGCGGCTTGCTAACGTCATCCGTCAAGTGCAGGTAAGCCCGGAAATTTAGCTGCAGCCCTCAAATCTACTTGGTGTTTAAATGCTTTGCAGATGACCCTCTCTTTTCTCGTCTTCCAGACGTCAGCAGGATTGTGGACACAGTGCATATCGACACTCAACGAGACACAGCAGAAAGCCATACAGGACCTCCTGAGTACTGCCTGAGCCTGAACCCCGCCTCCGTCACCTCCCTGCTCTTTAAAAATAAAATAAATAAAGCCCATTAAGAAAAGTTGAACTCCTGAACCTCCTCCATACACTCCCTCTTCTTCCTCCTGCTCTGATCTGTAGTGCAAATGGATGCTGGCTTTACCCCATCCCAACCACAGCCCCCTACCCAACTACATTACTCCACCTACATTCAGCTGACTTGGAGCAGGTTGGATATGAATGACAAAGGAGGACTCTGGCCATCCGCTTTAAAGACTTTTTACCTGTACCGACGGGAGTGGGATGAAGAGTAAAAGGTTTTGTCTCGTCACCGTTGCACATCTTTTACTCGGATGTTTTTGTTTTCAACCATTCCCTGACATGTGACCGGTCTCGCCGCGCCCAGACTCGATCACCAAGTCGCCCCACACAAACTCATCAGACAGTCGGGCTCAGGAGGGGCTACAGTGGGGGGGACGTGGGGACAGGACATTGTAGTGGACTGAGCAACCGAACGAGGTGGAAATGCACACTGGGCAATCACTGCCTGTCTCCTGTGAATTTTTTTTTTTTTTTTTTTTTTTTTTTTTTTTTTTTTTTTTTTTTTCTTTTTTTATCTTTCCAGTATTTTTATTTTTATTCTTTGCTCGTTACATGTTCCCAGCATTTCCTGGGGGGAAATGTCCTCTGACTACTGCAGCTCAGAGGTTTCAAAAGTAATGGCATGTTTAAGTGGCTAACCCTAGAAAATATTCATAGTTAGAAAATTTACGTCATCGTTGTCTGGGAGAGTTGACGTCCACTTGAGCAGCTTTCCTCCATAGCCTTCCAGACAGCTGTTCACAGGAAGTGAAGCATTTGAACGGTTAACAGCCCTTTTAGGTAGCAGCATAAGAAGTTGGCCACAGCCGTAAAGCCTGTGGCACGTTGGTGAAATATGAAGTGTAGAATGACATGTATTTCTTTAAGTGCTACCTTACTCTTAACTTTACAGTTTTGACCCTTTGCAGTCCTGCAGGTATGTGATGGAAATCCAGAAACTACCAAGAATAAAACTACATTTGACAATTCTGAAAAAGTGGCCTTTTCATTTTAATTCAGTTAGCAACCTCCAGTCATCGTGTTGGACAACCAGAGGGAACGATCATCTCATGTCTGCACGCTTATTTTGAAGCTTTATCTAAACTGGCTTTCATTTTGCGACACAGATGTTGATTCTGCCAGTCGTGTCCTGTTTAGCATTTTCTCTGTAAGCTGAAATCGTCAGTTTGATTCTAAACAAAAGTAGCGTTTATATCAGGATAATTTAGTTCAAACATGTGGAACTACCTGATGTGGTGAGAGGAACGGCTGAAAGTAGCTTCTGTATAAAATTAATTTATAAAACTTTCTTTTCCTCCATCTTTGGTGTCAGATGGTTGAAAGTGGGGTTTGCCTTGGAGGATGCAGTGTGTTTACAGGTGCTGGTACACTATTGAAATGATGATATAACTGCTACCCTTTTAAAAGTGTCTTTACATTATATTACATTTACATAAAGAATACCTGTATACAACTTTTTTTTTTTTAAGTGATGAATTATTGGGTAATTCTGCATCCTGGTAAAACATCCCAGCCACTGAAGACATGAGTCACAGGTTTTCCAAGTAGTTTGTACAGAGCAGCCATGCTTTATTGGGACATCTACACCAAAAGAAAAGATTAAAGCTTTCAACCAAACTGAACGGTCATTGATGTTACCCTCTGAAGACAACTGGAAATGTTTCCCCCTTTTAACCCCCCCCCACCAAAAAAAAAATCAAAATATACACAAGCATGTTGAAGAGCGCACGGTGAACACCAGGCTACTGGAAAGCTTAAACTAACATCCTGCAATAAAATCCAGTGTCCACGCGGGTTATGTTGACTTTGTGATTAAACTGGGGCTGGTTAAACCTCATGGTCGTTTTTAAGGCTGCGATTTAAGATGGTGGTAATTTTTAATGAACTGGTCTGTTCGTTCAATCCCCTCAATTCACAATTACCAGCTTTCGAAATGATCGCTAGGCTTCAACAAAAACCGGCACGTGTTATCGCAGGGGCGGGATGTTGTATTAGTTTGAGCTAGGAGCGTGGTTTAACTGGGAACAGAGTCGTTGCAAAGCAAACTGAAGCGTGGAAATGTTTTCTGTACAGCAGTTAATTTGCTTTACATTCCACTGGGGAGGTTCGCAAACGCTGAAGTTGGCAGTTTAAATCCCCAGACCAGCTGGGAAAACCTGCTGAGGGACAATGGAGCGAGCGCAGGAATCCTCTTGCAACTTTCTTTGTCCAGACCGGCTTTAAAGAGAAACTGGTGATGTGAAATGTGCTCGTTTGACTTGTAGATCCGTCGGCTTCAGCTCAGATATGATCAGCAAGGCCGTGGTGAGTTTAGTGTTCAGCGGTGAGCTACAATTCTCTTGAATGCAGGTAGCCTGTCGTCGGATGTGATTTGATTACATACTGAAGACGAGAGCCGATTTACGCCACAGAGAAAATGAAGACCTTTGTGTTGGATCAATCCTACCGGACCACACGGGGGGGGGGGGGGGGGGGGGGGTCCCGGGGGGG
>VURO01002793.1:24399-37551 GCA_015108175.1 Pelvicachromis taeniatus
GGGGGGGTAGTTTGGATTATGTTTTGAAAATGGGTTAAAAGGGGATGAGCTGTCACCTCTCCAAAACGTCCTACGGTGACGTATCACGGTCATTTCTCTGGGTTTCTGCTTTGACATATCTGCCAGAGGGACGCCATTTAAAGTGTGTTATTCAATTCACTTTTATTTATATAGCACCAGATAATACAACACAGTAATGCAGAGAAAACCCCAATAATCGAACAACCCCCTGTGACCAAACGCTTGGTGACAGTGGGAAGGAAAAACTCCCTTTTAAAAGGAAGAAACCTCCAGGCTCAGGGATGGGCAGCCATCTGCTACAACCAGCGGATCACATGAAGTCACATGTTTGCCTGTTGGTCTGTATACTGCAGCTTAAGCAATTCAGATATCACTACTTTTTATATTTGATCAATTCTAACTCTAATAATCAGTTGAGTCAAAGACTGTTTCCTGATGTGATTAGTCACAATGCTGCGCGGAGAATTTTTAAAAGTGACGTTTCAAAGTTGATCACATGAGCCTCGAACATCTATCCCCCCCCTGCCTGTCACTGTTCAGACTCGTTCCACTTCAAGCTCCATCCTGAAAAGACTTTTTGTTTGGCGAAAAAAGGGGAGATCATGCCCCTGGCTCTTTTTTTACAAAGTGTTTTATAAGGTATCGCTGCCAAAATAGCTGCTGCTGCCGTTGGAGTCTCGAAATGTAGGGGAGTTCAGGGAGTTTGCTTTCTTTTGCTCAATCTATAGCCTTCATAATCACAACATTGTATTTCCTAGTGCTATTTTAAGCACTAAAATAAACCCAAATTGAAAAAAAAAAAAGATTGAGGGTGATCAGTAAAGAGTCCTCCTGTGCCTGTTTGCTGTGGTTTTGCTGTTTGATCAGAGATGAGGGTCAGCGAGTCAAAGTCCAGGCTGGTTATCACAGAGTGATGAAATGTGTTTAAGTTACAGAGTTTAACATTTGAGGAGCAGTGAACTCTGACTGCACTGAATATTGAGTTAAATACTGATAACTTTTGCGCTTTGCCTGCAGGCCTTTTTTCTTGTGGCGCGATGGTTGCTTTCCTAAAGCGTTGGAGAGCGATGGAAGCAGTTTTTTGTTGTTTTTTTTCCTCCTCCTTCACTATTCTCTACTCGTTCTGCTTCCTGTGCAGGCCTTCACACACACAGCACAGTATGATGAGGCTATATCGGACTACTTCCGTGGGCAGTACAGCCGCGGCGTGTCCCAGCTGCCTCTGCGATACGGCATGAACCCCCACCAAGCACCCGCCCAAATCTACACTCTGTGCCCGGCTCTGCCACTCAAAGGTACCCTCATTATGTGCGTACTTTATCATTTTCATCCAACTAATCTGTCCTTTAATCTCATCCATCTTCTTTTAACGTTCCCTCTCTTAGTGGTCAACGGTGCTCCTGGCTTTATCAACCTGTGCGACGCTCTGAATGCGTGGCAGCTCGTCAGGGAGCTAAAGGGAGCCCTCGGCATGGCTGCAGCGACTTCCTTCAAACACGTCAGCCCTGCTGGTAAGAAAGAAAGAGGCCATTCAGACGCACTCAGTTAACGGCGTCCGCGTGGATCTGACAATGACAGCTGTCACCTTGTTTCCGAAGGAGCCGCAGTGGGAGTTCCTCTGACCGAGGAGGAGGCCAAAGTGTGCATGGTGCACGACATGCTGAAGGACCTCAGCCCACTGGCCACCGCCTACGCAAGGGCAAGAGGTCAAAAAGTCACTCGTGTAGCTGATGTCCTGAAAATGATTGCGTGCTCTTTCTTTTCTTTTTTTAATGTTATACATTAACATTTTTACTCTTTATGTGTCCAGGTTCAGATAGGATGTCTTCGTTTGGAGATTTCATTGCTCTGTCAGATGTCTGTGACGTTCCCACTGCTAAGATCATATCAAGAGAGGTAAATTTGGAGCAAGCTTTTAATTTTTAACAAGTGTTTTTATGTAACATCTTTAATTGTGATTGTTCTTAGGTGTCAGATGGTATCATTGCTCCTGGTTATGATGAGGAGGCGCTCAAAATCCTTTCCAGAAAGAAGAATGGCAACTACTGTGTGCTTCAGGTGAGGGCGCCGTTTCCACGCGTCTGTTTTTGAAAACACGTCTTTGGACACACCTCACAATTCTCAGACACATGCAGGTTAAATAACTAGCTTTTTTTTTTTTCCAGGCAGATAATGTAACAGGAGTTAGTCATACTGAAGATAAAAGTGTGTACAGTACATACATACTCTGTATATTGGGTTATGTCGGTGTTTGTGTCTCAGATGGATCCTGACTACGAGCCTGACGACACCGAGGTGAGAGTGTTGTTCGGTCTCTATCTCAAACAAAAGAGGAACGGAGGACGTATCGATAAGGACTTCTTCAGCAACGTTGTTTCCAAAGGCTCGGTAAGACACTGAAGTTTGTTCACTTTTTACCGACTCGATCCAGTCTGACAGATTTTCATGCCTTCTGTTGTGTCCTAAAGCTCTCAGAGGAAGCTGTGCGTGACCTCACCGTGGCAACCATCGCCGTCAAGTACACTCAGTCTAACTCTGTCTGCTATGCTAAAGACGGACAGGTAAGAGCCGGCGGATAAATGAGGAAGGAATCCAGAGGAGCCTCAGTCGTTCTCGAGTCTTTACTCACTTGTGTGTTCCAGGTTATTGGTATCGGTGCGGGGCAGCAGTCTCGTATCCACTGCACTCGGCTGGCGGGTGACAAAGCTGACAACTGGCGGCTCAGGCACCACCCTCGAGTCCTGGACATGAAGTTTCGCAGTGGCGTGAAGAGAGCGGAGATGGCCAATGCAATCGACCAGTATGTTAGCGACACCATCGGAGAGGTGAGGGAGTAACATTTAGAGCCGTGCACCGTAGTTACAGTTGTACTTTTTCTCACTGGTGTTTGATTTTATTTTGTTTGAATGTAAACATTTCAAGACTGCATTTGTGTTTATATGAATATTCATAATGTTTACATCTGATCCTTTGTCTTAAATGAGAAGGAGGACTCACAGCTTCTAGCATGGACACAAATAAACATGCAGTTTTAATGTGCTGAACAGTCTTTCATACAATATATACAATGAAGAATTACTGTGTTTTGCGAGGAGTAGGATTTTTGGAGCATGAACACTTTTGTAGCTGTATGTAGAAACTAGAAAATACTTTGTGACACACACATTTGAGCAAATACAGCCTGTGCATATTCAAGATTCTCACTTTTTTATACAAAAGATTTAAGATGTGGCCACCTCTATGACGTCTGAAGTTCAATGTCATGTCTAATCAGACAGCACGGCGAGTTTGAGACTGAGTAAATGAAAGGCTGTGTCCTGTGTGTATTGTGTCCTGTGCGGGCAGGGGCCAGACTTGGAAGTTTGGAAGTCGATGTATGAAGAGGTCCCCGAGCGTCTGTCAGAGACTGAAAAGAAGAACTGGATCAGCTCGCTGCAGGCCGTGGCTGTCAGCTCTGACGCCTTCTTCCCCTTCAGAGATAACATAGATCGGGCCAAAAGGGTAAATGTCTTGCAAAAAACACGTCTACATGCTGCACACGCTTTGTCTGACACTTTGTCAGTTACGTGCAGAGGAAGCTGACCAGCAAACCTCATGCATGTGGGAATTTCACTACAACTTAAACTCTGGTCTTTCCATCGTTATTCACATTTCCTTCCTGTGTGTGTGTGTGTGTGTGTCTCCAGAGTGGCGTCCAATACATCGCAGCTCCGGCGGGCTCTGCTGCTGATGAGGTTGTGATCAATGCCTGTAATGAGCAAGGCATTACTCTGGTGCACACCAGCCTGCGACTCTTCCATCACTGAGTTCACTAAGCGTTCATATCGTTCACAGTTTTGCGTCTTTGCAAAGGTGGAATAAACGTGTGCGACATTGCTGATCCTCAAACATTCCTACGTTTAGATGAACTGTAGAAACAGACGCACAATTTTGTAACACACTAAATACATTCCTGACTTGTGATCAAAATGTTCAAGAGGGTAATACTGTAACTGCAGCGGATCTTTGTAGGTTTCATTGTGAAATAAACTTGGAGTTTGACTATTTTGTGTCTTTCATTGTGCTGACTGTGTGGTACTGTTAGTCCGTAGCTTCCGTAGTGTTTCTTTGTGTTGTTCAGGTCCTGACGTTTTCTGCCGGTGTTGTCGTTAATTGACATTTTTAATATTTGTTGAAATAGCAATGAAGTAATGAGAACAATTTTTTAAACTAATACCATTAAATGTTATGCAATAATATTCTGAATGGATTTTATTGCATTAAATTTCTTGGTGTACAATTGTTTTATCTTTATATTGCAAGATATAAAGCTGTAATTTGGGTTTAACTACTGCTGAACTAAGATGTAAACGTGACAAATGGGCTGGTAGTTCAGGATTTTTGGTCCACTTCTTCTTGCAGAAGGTCATGCTGAAACATCTCAATTGGATTTAAGTTTAGACTTTCTAATCAAGAGGTGGGTTTTTGCTGGTGTGTTTTGGAGCATAGTCCTGCTGCATAACCCATGTGAGCATAACTTTCAGGGTGCAAATTCATGGCTGCACGTCCTCCTTTAGGATTTTTCTGGTAGAGTGCAGAATTCATGCTGAAGCAGCAAAGTAGCCCCAGATCATCACATTACCACCACAGTGTTTTACAGTTGGTATGATTTTCTTTTCATTAAATGCTGTGTTAGTTTGTTGCGTTTTTGTCTTGTCAGTCCACAGAATATTTTTCCAAAAATATCAGAATTTTTTTTGTAAGGTGTGAAACAAGCCTTTGTGTTGTTCTTGGTCTGCAGGGAACACTGACCTTCAGTGACACAAGTGAGGCTTCTTTAGATGTTGTTCCGGGTTCTTGTGAACTCCTGGATGATTCGTCGATATGTTCTTGGAGTAATTTCGGTCGACTGGTCACTCCTGGGAAGCCTCAGCACTGTTTCAAATTGTCTTTATCTGAGGATAATGGCTCTCACTGTGGTTCACTGGATTCCCAAAGCCTTAGAAATGGCTTTAAAAATGACATTTTGGAATCAATGAATCAGTTTTTCAGATGTTTCTTGTGATCGTGGCATTACGTGTTCACTGCTTCACTGTCATACAGGTTCTATTTAAGTGCTTTCTTGAAATCAACAACTGGGTGTGGCTACCAAAATTGAACTCAGCTTTCTAAAAAAAAAAAAAAGTGGTTTATTGTAGTTAATTTATGATTCAACAAGGGGAGCGATTACTTCTTCACACAAGGCCAAATAGATTTGGATAAATGAAAAAATGCAAAATGTGAATAATGAACAACCTGAAAAGTGTGTCAAATATGCAGAAAACTAAGAAATCAGGAAAGCGCAAATGTTTTTTCCTGACATTGTAAGTTTATGGTTGGCACCTTAACCCACCCACCCCCCCAACCCTAATAAGAAAGCGAAACACTGGTAATGTTTAAGGATCTCTCCAGCTTTATTAAAATAAGGGACTTCTATTTGTCATCGGTAGAAACAACTTTGGCACAAAGTACAAAAATAGAACAGTTCACATTCGCACATCCTTGTTCGACACATTCACACGATGAGATCAAAGGGATAAATTAGCAGAACTTCAGAATGTGTCAATCACACACGGTGTGACCCCTCAATAATGGAGGAGGGGCTACAGAAAAGAGAAGCACATTTTCAAGGACAGTTTCAACATTTTTTTTAGCACAGTGCGTAATTTCTGGATTTTGGTTGGGATCCAATTGAAAAATATTTAAATGGGAGACAAATGGCAATTTGAGAGATGCATAAATCTGACAGGACAAGTTCTAAATAACTTTAGAAAGTGGGGTTTTCTGTTTCTAATACATCACAAATTCAGAAGCCTGGCAGTCGACAGTGAATAGACTCAGGTGAAGATTAATGATGAGGGCAGCAGTGTTTCAGCAATGTGATAAGGCAGTTAGTTCCTCTCAGTCACAGACAGCGTGGCTTCTACAAGGTGAGACAGTGCAGCAACTGGACGGTGAGGGAGCAAAGCGGACATCACGTGACCAGCTCATCATTCCCGAGGATTGTGAGGAACGTGTGCATCTGCCAGCAGTTCAGGCCGGAGGCACTCGATGGGGCAGTGAATGTTCTGGAGGATGAACAGTGGTACAGTTTAAAACGCTGACTCGTGCAGACTATTACACAACAGGTGTAATAGTTTATGTTATGTCTCCTGATTTTAAATACATTTCACCCACTTTGCGCAGTGTGTTGTCTCCATATCTGATAGGCTGCAGCAGACCGGCATCGACATCACCACCTGGTCTTTGGCAGTTCTCGCATCGCCAGCCCTGATAAAGACCAAACAAGCGTTTTACCATGCTCTCTGTATCTCTGGATGATCGCACATGATGTAAAGAGAACACCAGGAAGGCTCACGTGTCTTACCTGTTGTCCTCCAAAGCACGTGCAGGTGCAAATAGAACCCAGGTACTCCTTCTGCCACTGGTTGCCCACCCGGTACATTTTGCCATCATCGTAACACGTGGATTCATCTGCGTGAGTAGATATTTGGCTTAAAAATGACACGCAGCTCATTCACTTTGTAACACAGGCACACAATACTTAATTCACGTATTAAAGAGGCCTTACGTGGTTCACACTTAAACTCTCCTTTGCCGTTTCCTAAACAAGTGCAGCTCATTAAGTTGCCGTTCTCTGAGCGACGGTCCCATTTCTCTCCAATGCGGTAGTTGTTGCCATTGTCGTGGCACCACTCTGAGAAAAACATGCATAAGCTGAGTGAAATGTATTAAAATTCCATCTATGTCCATATATTGGGGAAAGATATCCCTAAAAAAACCTACTAGATGAATCACATCTGAAGTGGCCGCTGCCCAGACCCAGACACCTGCACGACAGCTTGAAGCCTGTCTCGGACATCCGCTCCCATTCAGCGCCGACGTCATGATGGGTGGCAGTGAAGGCATCGTAGCACGTGTCTTTATTTGAGGAATCTCCCTCTGTAACTGAAGGAAGAAGAAAGTGGGGAAAAATTAGCCACGAGGGAGTTGATTCAGTTTCCTTTAATAATATATTTCATTTCAGTTTAGAATTTTCCGATACATGAATCGCAGCTGGAAGCTTACTTGTGTTTCCAGCGGTCACTGTCTGCTCCAGAATCTTGTGTTTGAGGGCCCCCAGCAGTGCCTCCACAATAACGTTATAGTCGGCTCCGGGAGTGAGTCCTACCAGGGTAGTAGTAGTGGCTGTGCCTGGCAGGCGGACCTGGGTAGACCGGAAAAGATCTTGCATGGAGTGATTTCTTTTAACGTAGCTTATTCACATTAATGAGAATAATTGAATAATGGACTTACCTGGAACATCTTCTCATTTAGCTCTGTGATGGGATGACAGGACACCAGGTAGGCATTGCTCTGCCTGTAAGGCTTCCAGGAGACGGTGGTCTGAGTTTGGGCCTCCAGCGGCACGCTTGTCTCGTTAAAGAGTATGGGTCCAGCGGGCATGTTTAGCTTCACAATGGGCTTTCTGCGGCCCTCTGCATCAGGAAGGGGCACAAACACCAGGGGCTCACGAACTTGCCCATAGGGAGACAGTGGATTCCCATTATATCTGTTGTCTCCATTGTTGTTGTACTCTGTGTACTCCACATGCTGGCTCTGATCACCAAACCCATCCTGGCTATTGGTGCCCACTACCTGAACGCTGTTGTCCAGAGGTTCAGGCACATCTAGGTTGCCATCTCCATGGCGGTTAGGCTGGGGCAGAGGCAAAGGAAGCAAGGAGTCTAGAGCTGGCAGGAGAGACGGGGTTATGGAAGCAAGCAGGTTAGACGAGAGGGAGTTAAAGCAGAGCAGCTCTAACACACCTCAGCCAAAAGGGATGACGGATACGCAGCAATGCAACTCACTGCAAAGTGTCATAATGCACTGTTACAAACACACAAGGTATTTTGAATGACGTTTGCGAGGACATTCAAAATAACAAAGTGGGTGTTATCGTTTTAGATTTTGGATACATACTTGATCTAAAGCTCCATACAGCTGAGCAGATGAAAGCTGCCACTCCACCCCTTAATCTTACCAGTAACTGACTTGAACTCTGAATGGATCCTTTTTACTTTCACATTTATCACCGTATACAGAGAAAAAAGTTTCAAAGTACTCACGAGTCCTGATCCTGCCCACCAGAGGTGTGCTTCTCTGTGTGTTTTGGATGGCGATGATCTTGATGATGTACTCCGTGGCTGGTCTGAGATCTGAGCAGAGGAAAGGAAATGTATTGTTTTTTTTTCGTTAAATTAACGTTTGTCGATGTGTCAGGACAATCCTGCGTGAAGCTTTAAAAGTAAAATAAAACTACGTACCATTTATGGTGGCGTAGTTTTGGCCAGCGTGGGGTCTTGGGATAAGCTCCTGTGGTCTTCCTCCCGACGCTTCATAGGTGACGTAGTATCCTGTGATTTGCGTGGCAGGTGGCTGCCAGGCGAAGGAGATGGAGGTGGGGGTCACAGACGTAAACTGCAGGTTGTTGGGCGCCTGGACCAGCGGGTCAGCTACGAGGACAAATACAGCTGTTACACTGGCTGAATGTTCCTTTTTCGTGTGTGTGCGCACATTAGGACGCGACCTGTGTGAGGCTGAAGCTGCATTTGTTGTGACTTAGCCCTTTATCAACCTAGGATCATAAAAGCAGCCTGGATAATATTTTGTAATTGTGGCTGTAAAATTACAAATTCTTTCAGGAATAAGTTAAAAATGAAAACTTAACACTGATAAACGCACTTTTGTAACCTCGCCATCACGATGGTAATTTTTTTTCCTTGAAACCCTGATGTTCACAATCAGATTACTGTGGCAAAACAGTCACAGATTTAGGTAACCTCAAGCTACCAGCCCCAAACAAGACAGGAAACCTCACATGCTTCTGCTTCTTCTGGCTGCAGTTGTCTCTTGAATGACATAAATAAAGGAAACCTGCCAGCAGACAGTGTTGTGTACTATGCAGATCAGTGTACCGTAACATTATGTAATGTGTGTAATGATAGAAATCAATAACCCCAGAATATTACAGTGCAATTTTTCCATTACCTGTTTGAACTCTGATACTGAATGGGGGGCTCCTTGTGTTGCCACTCAGAGTGTACAGGTTTACATTGTATACAGTGCTGGGCTGCAAACCTACAGCAAAAACACAAACACACACATTTTAAAGCAAGACTGGAGTTTCAAAATCACTCTTTGAGACCTTAAATTCGTTGAAGTGCGGCGTACCGGTGAGAGTGTAGGTGTAAGCTTCACTTGGGATGGTCTTGGTGATGGTGGGAAGCGATCCACTCTGGGGATTGGCTTCAATAAGGAAACCGGTGAAAGGTTCCAGCTTGGAACGCCAGGACAGCGTGAAAGAACTATCCGTTACTTGGGTGATACGCACGCGGCGAGGCGCACTCACAGCTTGAGGGGAAACAGAGGCGAACTTATAAAGATCAGTTACGCCATCAGTGAGGTCTGCAGATGTGTCCATTTATGGCACAGCTTGTTACCTTGCAGCGTGGTGGCTTCTGCCTCCGCTGGTCTGCTTGTGACTGTGTTCTTCAGGGCGTAAACCTGCACCTGGTATGTGGTTGCCACCTACACAGTACGCAGCTCATATTTACTCACTGACCCATTATGATTTCATGTATTCATATTCACACATGAACTCTGCTTACCATGAGCCCCGGCACGACAACACGAGTGGTGTCCGGAGCAACGTTCATTTCTCTGTGAGGGCTGTTGATGTTCTTGGGGCTCACGACCACGCGGTAGCCGGTCAGGCGCGCATCTGGAGCTCGCCACGACACAGTGAAGGAGGAAGGACTGACCTCTGAGATCGCCAGGTTGGTGGGAGCAGGGATTACTGAAGCACAAAGACACAGTGTCAAAAAGGATTAAGATGTGGTTATCAAAAGGGGACAAATGCTTTGATGTTTTTCTGCTTAGTGCTACCTGTGGCCTGGGTTCCCAACAACGGTGAGCTGGGTGTTCGGTCATGGAGGGCAATGACCTTAACAGTGTACTCTGTTCCAGGGCGAAGGTTTCTCAGCACCACACTGTCCTGGTCCCCTCTGGGTGCTGGGCGCAGCTCTCTCTCGCCTTCCTCTGCACTGGCGTACAAGACGCGGTATGACGTTACTGCACCGTCTGGGCTGTCCCAGGAGATGCGCATGGAGGTGGAGTCGATGTCAGAGAAGGTGAGCTCCTTCGGACGGTCCATAGCTGCAGAAAAAGAGGAACAGAAAGATGTTTCAGTGCTAAATAACTTTTTCCTGTTGGCTTTGGAGGAAATTTACCTGAATTTCCTGTAGCAAAACTGCCTTAACTGGCAAGTTTAGCTTTAACATAGTGCAAGGGCATCAGGACAAATAAAGTTGGAGCTGAAAGAGAAGTGAAAGTGAATTAAGTGAAACTAACCAGTGACTGCATTTTCTATTAGCGGGGAAGACGGCTGTCCATTATTGCCCAGGGCATAGACACTCACAAGATACTCGGCAGTGGGCATCAGACCAGTGAAAGTCACCTCGGTCTGATCTGTAACAGGGGAGCAGAAAAGGAGCCAATGAGGTGGGGATGCTGTGTTGTGAAAGATTAAATCAACATGGCAATCTGATTGTGAGCATCTGGCATTTCTTGCGGGCCTTACCAGGAGACAAATCCTCAGAGTAGGAGGGTCCCAAGCCATTTTTGGGAATACTTGTGACTCTGTAGCCTCTGATTGGTCCTCGAGCAGGAGACCAACGTACTGTGATGGCATTGTCACTTATATCAGCCACCCTCATGTCAGGGGGGGCCTCGATATCTAAAGGAAAAACAGATAATGCTGTAGATTACCATCAACACTCAACATTAAGTTGCTTTTCAGAAACTTTTTTCTGTATTTCTCTACCGGTCCTGTGTGTTATGTAGATGGGGATACTGGTGGCGGGGTTATCGCCTCGTCCGCTAATTGCATAGACCGTAATGGTGTATTCATTGCCGGGATTCAGTCCAGTGATGGTGGCAGTGGTCTGAGTGCCTGGGACATTAATCTCCCGAGGTGTCTCGCCACCTGAGAGGACAGTAAAGAAGGCCCAAGTGTTAAACTTGTGTGGCTGACGTTAGGAGGAAACCTAGAATTGAAAAAAAAAATGCACACACTTGTTCCTGAATAGGTGATCCTGTAGTTTCTCACGGAGATTGAGGGGGCATCCCAGCGTATGGTGATGGTGGTTGGCGTGGATCCTGTTACCACTAGGTCAGTGGGCGCATCAGAGACTGAAATCATTACATAACAGAATGGAGAAAAGGATTTTTATGGAGAAAAAAACAGATGAGGAATGAGCACGCCCACTAACTAAAAGAATAGGTGAAACTCACTTGTTGCCTGTGTGCCAGTCAGAGGCTGGCTCTCCTGATTGCTGCTCACAGCATACACATATATCATGTACTCGGTTTCAGGAGTCAGTCCAGTCAAAGTGTAGTGGGTTCTGGTTGGGGGGAGCCTCTCATCCTTGGCATGCCCACCACTCGTCTTCTGATAGCGGATACGGTAGCCCATGATTGTTGCCTGTGGAGCTTGCCAGTGAACTGTGAAGGAGTCGGTCCGAATGTCGGTGAATTCCAAGCCAGTCGGAGAATCCAGCGCTGGAAGAAAATGTAGTGAATAACTGAGATACATTTTAAGTCACATACAAAGATGATGCCAAATGCATTTCTAGTAGAAGTAAGCAAACGTTAATGTGAAATATCTGAAATGGATCAACTGATACTGATATAAATTTTTTAAAAAGTGACTAAATGAGGGCAGACAGTAAATAGTTTACGTAACTCTGGAATAAGAGACAAAATATTTATTATTGATATTATTTATAGTAGCATTGTATTTATTCTGCAGGTTAAATCGGACTTATCTGAATATTTTGCATTTGTTTTGAAGCTTTTGGAATTTCAGATGTATCCATCTAGTTTTTCATAATTTTTTTTTTAACCCAGTTAGGACCAGTAACTACATCCATCTTTTATTTGTAACACCCTTGGTTTTTCTGTGAGGCACCACCTGTATAGATACTCACTTGTTTTTTGAGTCCCTGTGGCTGGTTTACTTTCTCGTTCACCATACACACACACCACACTGATACGATAGTCGGTGTTGGCCTGCAGGTCTGTGATAAAGATGATATGTACAATTAGTATCGCTCGACGTGGAGCAGTATAACGAACAAGTCATTTTGCCTTTTCAAGCCTTTGAGGCCCATCTTACTTTGCAGCAAGTAGGTGTTGGTAGCTCCTCCAACATTAACCTCTTTGATGTCATTATCAGTGGATACAGGGTGATAACGGATAACGAACCGAGAGATGTCGTTTGGTGTGGCAACTCTGGGGACTGACCAAGTCACCCTAATGTGGTCAGGGCCCACTCCTCCAAACTGCAGGTTGGTGGGAGCTGGAATGGCTGTAAAAAATGAGGGGTTATAAGCTATAGCTATCACTGGTAAAGCAATTAGGTTAAGAAAATAAAGGAGGACATCCAGTGGCACAAACAAAATATCACAGAAATAATTACATTCAGATATTTACTGCAGTGTGATACACTTAGAAAAAGAATAAAGGTGCCTCAGATCAAGACCCAACCCCTCCCCAGTGATGGACTGAAAGAATAAATCACCAGCATGCGTTTGCTTTGTGTGTGTGGCCGGCTCGCTGTCCCCCTCTTCTGTAACAGTGAAGATACTGATGTCATAGTCCACACCGGGCTCCAAACCACGAATCGTGTAATAACCAGCAGATGCTTCCACCATATCTTGAAAAATTGGCAAGCTCTCGCCTGAAGCTACTACCACTATCCGGTAACCAATAACGGTAGTACAGTTCAGAGGGATCCAGCGCAGGCCAATGGTGGTGTCAGTAATGTCGACAAAGTCAATTTGACTTGGAGCGGGGATGTCTGAAAGGGTTAGGCATGTTTCAAAGCGCAAGCAAAATTAGACAGACAGAACAGCCCCAAATATTTCATTGGCTACATTCATTTAACTCTCGATAAAGCATTCAGAGAACCCGGGTATAACAGTAACCATGCAAGACAATTACACATTACTGGATTGGAAAACATTCAGAATTAAAATTATAATTAAAGGTAAATATAAGGCAGTAATAATA
>VURO01002793.1:47522-67006 GCA_015108175.1 Pelvicachromis taeniatus
CAACATCTGTGCCTTTCTCCGTGTATTCGTTGCTGTGTGTGTGTGTGTGTGTTTTGCTTTGTTTTTCTTTCTTTTTTATTATTTTCACTTGTCGGGATCAACACAAGAGTCGTGAAACAAGTGATAGTGCACTACAAAGACGCACTAACCTTCAGGCTTAGTTTTACACTTGATGCCTGCTGCTCCACTGCAGGTGCACACCAATGTGCTACCAAGGTAAGGTTTCTCCCACTGTTCGTTCACTCTGTATGAGCGACCGTTTTCCTCACAGCCGACTACAAATAATATATTATTAAACATTTTAACAGTAGAATGAACATTAAAGTTTTTATTTGCTTTGGCTCACATGGAAAGAAATATACTGAACGCACGTTTTTGTTTTGTTTTTTCATTTAACACAAAACGCACTAGAAATCTCTTTCTAATGCATGAAGTTACACAGTCAGGCCCCCTGAATTCAAGAATAAGTTCTTGTACCAACCTGGATTAATAGCCGATGTGTCGTGAAACTCGGGATACACCTGATACTGGCCAGTTTGTCTTTTGTTCTTCTTTGGCAAGCCGTGAACTGCGCTGCTTACGCAGAGCGCAAGCAGTAACCCTGTGAGCGGGTTACCCTTCATTTTATGGAACGGAGATTTCAGTGTAAACGCAGAAAACAATTAGTTGATGGGGAAAAAAAGCAATAGCAAAAAATAAAGAAGCAAGAGAAGGGTTAAAGGGCTTGGAGAGAGCTGGTTCCTGTCCCTTATTCTCAGCTACCTCGGCTGCTCCTTCTCGGCGGTTCACTGTGCCGAATCGCAGCTGGTGCGCCAGACCTAGCAGAGGGCTGCGCGCTGGTTTTATACTAGGACCGCCACAGCAGCAGAGGAGGGGTTTAACAGGAGACTGGAAGACCCGCCCGCCAAAGTGTGAACAATACTTATACTCCTCATTTTGAAGAAAAAAAACATCAAGCAATGAAGATAAATAAGCTTCTGTAATCTGTTCATCTGCACACATGCTGCCCTGTGTAGGGTTGGGAAGTCATGCTGAGGCGAAAAAAATTCAACGCGAGTCTTACATAACCACAAAAAGTGCCCATAATATTTGTTATAATCCCAGAAATATACAGTAATGTGTATTATGTTATAGTTTCTATAATCCTCTTCTATCTGGATTTGTGCAGCTATTGGAAACGATGGATCTAAACTATGGATTGAACATATTTTACATTAAATTATAATAATAATAATAAAAAATTAAACTGCAATATGTGAATTTTGCCCAGCTCGGCAAATAGTCGATGAGTAACAAAAAGTGGAACTTTATGTCTCCACCATGTCTGCTCAACACAGACGTATATTGTCGTCCATGCTGAAAAATCTGGCATAGTCATCTTTTTTTTTAATGTGTCGTAATTATGATTTAATTTCACTTTTATTCTAAAAACTGATGTTTCTTTTCGAAACTGCTTAAAAGTAAGTAACTTTAAAATACTAGAATACTTCAAGGATGAAATGAATAGGCCCTATTGCTATTTTTTTTATTATGTTCTTTTAAATGTTAATAAGGAGCATATTCATCATTGGAAGCACATATGGTGTTTTATAACCACATTCTTTTACCTAATGAAATCACGTTAAGACAAATGTTACCAATATTACCCCAAATCTGGTGTGATCCTGAGGAAACACATTCATCTTTACTTATATAATATTTCAAAAATTAAGTGAAGTAAAATTTCCAAGGTGGGGAGAAACATTGTGCTGTTTTGGTCATGTCCCAGTGCAGGAGCAGTTGTTGGTTCTCTAAACTTACTCATGGGTCTGGTCAGCAGAGCAGCTACTGTGTGTGCGCGACTGCAACCTGTAATAATTCCTGTCTCAGGTTCAAGGAACAAGTTATGCCAGAGGACTGAAGATTTCAACAGCCAAGCAGATGTTTTTTGGGAAACAGAGGAAGAAAAACAGCAAAAGCACAGTGAGTGCAACTGAGTCACCAATCTCCCCTGTTTGGAAAAAGCCTCTGAATTCTTTCCACTTGTGCAACAGCGCCAAATTGTGGAGACTCGAAACACCAGAGAGATCCTTGAAGTGTTACTTAACAGTAGCTTCCATATTCACTGCTGTGCTGCAGGTTTCCTGAATGTGCACTCGTGCATTTTCATGAGGATGATACTGGTGTAAAAGAACGCATAAATATTTGAAAGTGAGAAACATTTGGTCCATAGAGTGGTGCATTTTGCATATGACTTAATTTCTTGGGTTGTTATGTCTCTGTCAGATTTATGAGCTGTCTCTGTCAAAGCCCCTGGAAGGCTGCCTGGCTTATATCATCTCTTCTTTGCTCACTGTCTCTGCTTTCCATACATAAGAACCATTTTGCAGCAAAGATTTATCTCTCACTCTGGTTGTTTTCACAGTGATTTCTTTGTTCCTCAGAATGATTTGTATTTGAAAGCTCGGTTGGAAACCTCTGAATCTCTGAAAGTTGGAACTGCTGATATCACTGATATCAAAACAACACTTTTGTATACAAAGGTATACAATTGGAAGCTAGGCGGAGGGATTTGGAACTTCTTTATTGCATTATCGCCTAACAAACCTGTATCTGTCAAAATAAAAATCCACAGATTTAGATCACCTAAACAAGTATGTACACCTTGATGTTTGCACTTGCACACTCTTGTAAAATATCAAATGTTGAGCTTTCCTGAACAGTGTTTGTAGTTTTCTCACTTTTAGTTTTATTTCCAAGAGTTTGTGAGAAAACCTGGGAATTGTTTCTCTTCCATGATAGCAAACCGTTCACTCTTGTTGGAGTGCTATGTTTCATCCTTATAGCCATATTTACAGACAGTTGATCAGTATCTAAAAATATTGGGATTACTGGAATACTTTTTAGCTTTACTCAAGTAATGTCAGCATCCATTCATTAGTGCTTGTTAGTGATAGAAGATGGTTACACTGTAGATGAACAGGGATAGACATGGTCAGCAACAAGGCAGGATAAATCTGTATTTCATGTTGTTTCATGTAGTTAAAAGGAGTCGCTATTTTTGAGTTACTGTCGGCTTTAAGCAGTCTGGCCATTCTCCCCTGATCTCTGGCATCAACAAGCCATTTTTACCCAGAGAAATGGTCAGTTTGGACTTCACCGGGCTGTTTTGAACATGTCCACATGTCTAAAAGCATTGAGTTACTCCATCAGTCCAAGGGGGCAGTGAGCGTTAAATATCCACAATGCAGAGTTGGTCAAATCTGTCCTGAAGGTATCTGACAAATATGTACAAACTGCGAAAGGTAGAAACAACAGCATGTTGACAATTTGTTGCTGAGCTTACCAGTTAGTTGCTCTGTAGCCTTATGTTCAGTAGATAACGCTGGTGTTAATTTCCTCATCTAATCATTCTCTGGTTAACTGCCCAAACTATAAAATGCAAAAGTGTTTTGTGTGGAATTTCCTGCTCCAAATCTGGAAGTAAAAATATTTTTAAGGTGTGCCAATCTGTAACATATGTACAGCCTAGTACATGTCTGTAAGGCATGAAAGCTTCACCCTGGCTTCACCAAACTGTTGCTTATAGACTGGAAGAGTGAAGGAGAAGATGAGCAGCAGCCATGATTGACTGACCATCATACCCACTTAAGGCTGTTCTTCCAGTGTTTGCCTTCAACTCTCTGCCTGGAATAGAAATGCAATGAAAATGTGACCATAAAAAAAGGCACAGCTGTTCTAGAGGAGTGAAAGAAAAGTAGAAAACAAAGTTGTTATGCAGAAGTTCATGCAGGAGGCAATCAGTGGACGAAGACAGTTGAGCAACATAATTTAAGGTTGTCAGCATTTTCAATGATCCTCGTCGTTGCTCACGTCTGAATCAGTCAGAATTTTCTGCACAGGATGCGAAGAGCTGCTGCTCTGCTGGGAACAAATGTTAGAAGTCGGTGAGGAGGGATGGCGCTTGTGAATGCAAACTCTGACAAAGCACTTACCAAAGATTCCACAACACACTGCTACAAAGCACAGTTACTGTGGAAACCAGATTGGGTTGGGTCATTTAAAGAGTGACAGTGAGGGTTTGATTTGACATGTGAGGGGGTACTAATGACTGTGCTTCATCGCCTGAATTATAAGTTGAGTCACACAAGTCACACACCCATGAGATGAGCTAGCCTCATGGTCAGGAGTCCAAAGAAGCAAAGAGACCAGGCAAAATGTTGGACACATCTTGAAAAGCAGCTGAGTTTATAAGCAAATGACAACTTAAATGCAATTTTTTTTAGCCCTCTTGATGCTACAATAACATATTTTCTCCTGCTTTCTCATTCTCACTTTTTCAACTTCACGGCTGAAAAATGGCAACATGCCAGAATCTATCCGAAAAAGTTGATCTTTTGGATTTCCTCACGTGGATGTTTGAGCTTGCCTCGAGACATACCATAATCTAATTTTTCAAGTGGTTACTGGAGACTCACTCCTAAAGTGAGTCAACCCCATAGACACTTATGTGAAGATTTTCAATGTTACAGCAGGAAAAATACATTAAAAAAAACAAAAAACAAAAAAAACATGTATAGGTAGCTATAGCTGACAGCTGTTTAGTGTGCTGCACCTAAGCTGGTGGAAGTCACTGAACATGACCACTCAGCTTTGTTGGTAATGTCTGTGTGACACACCAGTGCAGTCTATGGATGAACCTTGCTAAGTTAGCAAGCTTGTCAGCATAAATGATAAATACACCTTGCTAAGTTAGCAAACACATTAGCATTAATGTTAGCGTACTTGCTAACTTAGCAAGGTGCATTTACCATTCATTCATTTTTCTCACTAAGTTAGCAAGCATGCTAGCACGAATGACAAATGTCAACCAATAACAACTAATGCTAATAACACTCCACTTAAAGATGGCTGATCTAAAATCAGCATTCTGCTATTCTCACTAAAAAAGTTAACTATCACCTCCCCTTCTCCAGACAGCTGTGTTTCCTCAGGTCAGACACAGACCACATTTGTCTTTCCTGACACCTCTCTCTTCGAGCATGGTAACCTTGTCTGTGTTTTTTACACTATGACATCGGATGTAAATAAGCACAACGTTAACAGGGTAGCAAATGTGTGTTTCCATTTTGGCAGTGAGTTGGTGTCTTTGTGTGCGAAAGTAAGAGACAAAGTGGGCCTGATCAAGAGGAGCTGTGGTCTTGGTGTAAGAGTATGCTGTGTGCTTCTTTGATTTGTGTCCTCGCGCACGCCACCCACAGCCTGGTCAATGTGAATCATTCCACGTAGAAAGGAGAAGCTGACTTCCTTTGGGGTTAATTTGCCCAGACTGCCCGTTATTTTAATAAGGCTGATGGGAAAAGTAGAGGACACAAGTCTGCATCTTGTTTACCCACTGGAGTGAAAAAATAGCCACTTTGTTAGGGTTGCAAATATGAGCTTCACAGACATGCACAGAATTTGTGACCCATGCGAAAGTGTCTGTCCCTTTTCCTGTAGTCACACCAGCTAATAGTGATTAATTTGTAGAACAGAGGCTACACTTCATCACGTTAATGAACTCCTGATCCTGCCGCCACTGAAAAGGTGATGATCTTCACATGGACAGGGCACATTTCCAAAAGACTTGCAGGAAGCCCTAAAGGCAGCGAGGCAGAGAGTCACTAGAGCCCGACCAGTTACTCACGGTGTTTGGTGTGTGTTTGTGATGTGCGTTTGTGTGCCCACCGCTCGCCGCAGCTTGCTTGCTTCGTCATCTCTCATGGAGAAGGATGTCCTCATAAGATGCTGGAGGAAGCAGACAAAGAAGTGCTTTGAGTGGTCAGGACTTTTACTGACCTCCTGGAAAAGTGTCTGAACAGTCCAAGAAAGATTCAGATGTGCTCCTGAGACAGAAAAAAAAAATACACAAACACTCACAGGCAAACACAACGATGGCATTGTTGCTAATGAGTAAATCTAGTTATTCCATTTTGCAATAAAAGCTCATTTTGCTCAAATGCTGAGAAAATGTGAGTCTTTCCCCTGATTGTTTTACTTTAAAACCTTTAGATTTCCATTATTTTCTGGTTCACAATGTGTTTTATTAGACATAGGTTTTTATTCTCTAAATCAGAGTAGTCCCAATGGTGCATACACAACATTCAGCACGTTAGAGTGATCCAGGTTTCCTGTCTGCATCCTGAAGCTTTCCACATCCACCACGTAAAGCCTTTTCCCAGTGTGAGCCCCACAGGGAAGCCAAAGGAACATTTGCAGTACCTTCATAAGTTAGAAAGAAAGTCTTATCGGCTCTCATCTCTTTCCTCTCTGTGTTCTTCTCATTGTCTGCTCTCTGCCTATGTTCATTTTAACGCATAAAGACGACTAGTCCCCCAACTTTGTGTTCAATAAATGCACAATATCAAGAATGTACCATGATGATGCAAACACACTTTCCAACCCTGTTAGGGGAAATGTCATTAACTTCTTAAGCATCATCATTAGTCACTCTCCTGTCTAGACAGGATGGACATGCCAGCTCACCTGGGGTCATATGGGGAAGGAGCAGGACTACCTGCTTTATCCCAGGTGGAGTTAGCCTACGTGGGAAAATGTACGACACATGCATCATGATATAACATGCAGCATTGTGGCTCATAACATTATCAGCTCACAGAAACTAGTACAACCACTGGAAGGTATGTCTGTTTGGAGTTTGCATGCTCTCACCTTGTCTGTTCTGGTTTCCATCAAAACCATGACAGGTAAATTGGACTGTTAAGTGCCCCTGACCAAGACATACGCTCAGTGCTGGAGCTGTTCCCCAGGCACTGCAGGATGACTGCCCACTGCTCCAAAGACTTAGGCTGGCTTGCAACTGCAGTCAATAGTTTACATTCACTCATCATGAGGATGAATGTCATGATAATTTAGGGCTTTTGATGAGTCCTGTCAAAGAAATCAATGGGTTTTTTTTTTGGCAAATAAAAACTACCATGTGTCCTTGGCCTTGTCAAGTTAAAGGATACTGTAGAACATTCAGCAGCATCTGTTAAAACGCTGAAGTTAGAGTACCGAGTAGAGTAAAGACTGAAGGTTACATAGTGGGATGTGGTGGAAATGAATGCAACACAAATTCTTCCTTCAAAAACTGACACACAGTCAGACACATCCACAAATATATGCAGACAAATAAACACTGCAGACACTTCAGTCAACATAGTCCACGCAAATGTTTGTCCTGTGCCACAAATGTATGTTAGATGTGGGCACCCAAGAATCAATAACTGAACTAGTTTGAAGTAATCATAAGATCATACTTTGGATTCTTTTCTACTCTCCCAGAGCACATTATACAGCATGCCTTAATCACCCATTGATACAAGCCCTTTCTTCTATGCTTCAGGTGCTTTCTATGCAGCATTCACACACTCCGATGGATGCATCAGAGATTTAGTATCTTGCCCAAGGACATTTGGCACGCAGACTGGGGGCAGCCACCTGCTTTATCTCCTACAGCTCGCTACAGCCATGTCTCACATTGTGCAGACACACTGTGTTTGCATTCTGTTTTGACACCACTGCTTGAAATAATTCACTGGCTTCCATATCTGCAGTGCCAGCGTGGGCACAGCAGGACTGGGGCTGCTTGATTCAGAGATGTTAAAGGGGGGGTGGGAGCAGACCAGCTTGGATCACAGTTCACACCCACACAGTGATTTTACCAGTGGCTAACAGAGGGGATATAATGGCATTTCTTCAGCATTGGTAGGGTTATGAGGATGTTGGGACCGTAAAGTGTGACCTCTCATGCAAAGAGTATCACAATCCTATTTCTAAACCAGAAAGTCCATAGAGCAAACTCTCTGATTTGGTCAGTTTGGCATTTCTATTGCATTTACTTCCACCATTTTTGAATGTCTTTCTTCTACAGTATTTGGATATGGCAACTAGAGTAAACTAGAAGAATTATGAGGGTTAGCTATGGTTTAGGTTTGGTTAATGTTAGTGTGTTATGCACAGAGAAAGTTTGTGATTAAGGGAAATTAGAAGGTGCCGTCTAAGATAGAGGCTTATCCACCATCCCAGCCTTCACCACTCTGCTTTTTACCTGGTTTCATAAAGGAATTACATATTTAATATTTCTTTAATTATTTATCAAAACGAGGAGCAGTGTTAATCACTAACTACAACTGGAGACAAAGTATCGGAATTTCAGGAGCAGGGCCACGCCTCTAAATACGTACCTTCCGGTTCTTATCTATATAGGTTCCCCCACTTCTACAAGCTGTTCATTCTCTTTTTCGTGCCCCGCGCTCCCTCCCCTTTTCAATTCTTTAACTTCTTCACCTCTATTTATTACATGGAGATCTGCTAGGCCCGGGAGCCACCGCCAGTCCCCTTCGAGGCCTTCCCCAAACCGCAGCTCAATTCATGTTTAAGCCATTCACCTTTATCTACTAAAACGCTGTCAAACCTAAAATGAGGACGTGGGCCCAGCTAGTGAAATTACCCCTGCTACCTTCCTTTCGTCTGAATTGCTTTTAGTAATTAAAGTAAAAACTGGAAACACTTGCAGGGAAAACTTTCCACACAGAACTACTAAAGCAGATGGCAAGATTGTTCACATTTCCCTGAAGTGGTTCAAGTCCCATTTGTAGAACCGAAAGTAATCTGTCTAATGTTTTGTCTCCATTACACATTCAAAAGGAATATGATGTAAAGGAATCTCACAGGTTTTTATTTTTATTATGTTAAAATAGTTCAAAGCACACTCTGAAATCTCATATTCTCAATATGTGAGCTATCATGAATGCAACAGTAAGGTTCTCAGAGGACTTGTTCTTGAAACTGTTACCATGTAAGCTGTGTAACTATCAAGATAATGATAAGATAGTAGGGTGATGAACACATCATTTTATTCAATAATAGTTTCACGGGATGTTGGAGGTGGAGGAAAATATGTTATTTATTGGTTTGTTGGTTGATTTGTTATATAGGATATTGTAAATGACCTGCCAGTGAATCACCTGATGATTTAAGCTTTCATCACAAAGAGGCAACATTATGAAAGCTGGTGGATACTCAAGATTTCACCAAGTGCATCCTGGTCTGCTGTACGTTTCACATTTGCTTTGTAGGGCAGTGATACTGCATGCAAGTTTATTATACTGAAAAGAATAAAAAACAGGTTAATCTCTCAAAATTTTGACTTTATAATTTAAAATGTTGAGCCAGGGATCTCTTTGCAGTTTCAAATTATGTAGCTGACAATTTCAACTTACTCAGACTGAAACTTTCATTTCATCAGTGGCAAGAAAAAAGGCTTTCACTGTTGCCACAGCAGGTAACTCTGCATGTTTTGATTTGACAATTTTTTTTAATGTCAATGTGTAAATTATACACCATAGTGCCATGGATGGTAAATATTTATGTGGAAATGAGCTTTTGTGAATATTTTTGGTCCATATTTTAGGAAAAGGGTAAATTTGTTTAAAGCTGTTGGTACTAACAACTGGATTTACTGGATTTGCTTTGAAAGAACTGAACATGATTTATTGACATAGAAAATTCAATTAAGCAGTTTAAAAAAATTATACTCTGATGAATCCCAGCAGTGACAGAGTTAGGACAACACCCTCAGAGTATAGACACTAGTGGTGGTGAAGATGAAGAAAGAGACCTGGATGGAGCTCTGAGTGACCAGGGTGAAGCGGAGAGGAGGTGGGTTCAACAAATGAGAGCCTGAAAGGGAAAACGACAGAAGAGCAGAGCGATTTAAAGTATACAGAGTGGAGGCTGACCGTCGGAAACAAAGTGGGCAAGAAAATGATAGTCAAAGTGATGTAAACAATCTTACAAACTAATTTTGTTTTTCAGCCACATGAGTTCCCTCCTTCTGGCATTTAAATCCATCCATCCGTGTTCTTCATCTTATCCAGTTCAGGGCTGTGGGGGAGCTGAAGCCTATCCCAGCTGTCATTAGTTGAAGGGGAGGGTACGCCCTGGACAGGCTGCCGGTCTGCCATAGGGCTAACACAGAGAGACAGAAAACCATTCATGCTCACATTCAAAATTTCAAGTCACCAATTAACCAAACATGCATGTCTTTAGAGTGTGTGAGGAAGCCAGAGTATCCAGAGAGAACCCACGCAGACACAGGGCTGGAAAAGTGTTCGACCTAGATGGTCCTTCAGACCATCAGTGGTTCAAAGAGCGCTAAAGCAAATGGAAAGTGATGACGCAGTAGCAGCTGCATTATCAGAGAATAATTTGATGTGGGTGAGGATATCATTCCACCCATTCATGTTTTATCCCTGCTTGGTTTTTTGGGGGGGGGTTTGCCAATTTCACCATCCCCCGCTCTCCTCTTCCATCTTCAATGACCTTTTTTGGTCTCAGTCTGAGTACTCCTCTCCATTTGGCTCCACTGACTGCGCCGCTCCTCTGACCATTTGCCGTAGTGCTGCTGTCTGAAGGAAATGCCAGAATGTTTTACTGACTGTGGCACAGAGACCCAAACACTTTAACCACAACACGCTGAGCTCACAGAATGTTTTGTACTTGAATGTGACTATTATTTGCTTTACCGGAGCACATTTTTTTGATTTCCTAGATAGGCAAATAAACCGAATTTACTGTAATAGTAAACTTTCATTTTGGGCGACAATAGGCTGCAGCAGGTTTGCTCTGACTCACGTGTATGGCAATGCAGCGTGACAAAATCATAGCCAAGCTGTGACTGTGAGAATGACTCACAGTCTGTGGACGGGCACACTGACGGTCCTGATTACATTATTTCCCAGCAGAATAATTCTCTGCGTGGATAAAACATTAAGAATGAAACGAAAGGAGTTTCCTAAAGTTTTCCCTGTTTGGCACAGCACTACACTTCACCACAGCAGAGTGGAGTTACAAGCCCATTAAAAAAACCTCACGCCCTTGGAAAGGAAATTCTTTCATAACGAAACTATAACAAGCAACAAGACAATGAAGCAAATGCACAAACCAATACAGGCCTTCCTAACAACACCTCACATCCACCCTGCTTTACTTTGCAATTATTTTTCAGACACAATACAAACTCACAGTCTGTCCCACTGTGCAACTTTATTAAACAGATGATGATAGGAGCTCGGAAAAAGCGTGACATCATCTCACTGTGTATGCGCGTGCATTCAGCTGTTTGCATGGGTTTGATGTCTCTCTCCCTTTCTTACCTCCTATAATTACAGCTCTTTCACCCCCTGAAGACAAGCAGCAGATGTTAACATCAGCTGACCATGAGCCATGCTATTTATTTCAAGGTGAAAAGTTGGAACATCTTGATTTTCTCACACATTAGACCAGAAACAGTGACACCATAAGAGGTGTGAAGCATGGATCCAGGTAATAAGTCATATGTGAGTGATCAGCACATGTTCCTACATGTAAAAGAAACTTTGATCCCTGTGTTTTTGTCGACACAGTATATCAGGCTGAACTACAGTTGACCTGAACACTGCAGAAGTCGCAAATGTGACAGTGAAATAGTGAGGTATTGTGAAAGTCGGAGTTTGTTGTGGAGATGCTTTGGTCAGTGACGAGTGTCTCACTGCCAGAGAGGAAGTCTGGCGTTCTCTGACTAGAAACATTACCTAATGCATTTGTGCAAATAAGCGTATATGAAAAGTGGAAGTTAGGGTTCCCTTTTATGTATTTATTAATACATTTCAAAAAATCTTTAAAGGTCTGAATGTGCAGTTATGTGGAAAAAATATTTCTACTGAGTTACAGAGAAGCTTGAGGTCATTTTTTAAAAACATTCTTATTTTTCTTGTTTAATCTATTAATTTCTTTCCTATTTCTTTACATAGGCTAATCATCTGCATTCATGACTGTACACTCCCATTACAAGTTAAGCACAGGACCTGGTATTTAAAGTTTTTACTGGAAGCCACTGTGAAACTGATGATAGAGGTTAGGAATGACCAGAAGTTTTATTATTAACAAGCGTTCTTATATAGGCTCTGTTGGACAACACCACAAACTCTCGAGTCATGGTAAAGAGAAAGTACAATGTTCACCTGCAGTATAAGACTTTACACATCAGGACATATCTTTTTCCTAGCAGGTCTTAAAATGACATATTACATGTGACATTTCACAACAATGCTCTTAATTATTTAACAACAATTCAGCTAAAATGCAGAAAATGTGTGCGGAAAACTACATCCTTACTGCTTCCATAGAAACTAAGAACATAACAGCCAGCTATATATATTATAGTCAAACACAATTAATTCAGCAGTCGGGTGTTGCAATGATCTTATACGCAGTTATTAAAAGCACTATGACTAAAATCTAAATCCCAGCAAATTCATCCCAAGGTCAATGTCCAGGGTTGCCTGGAGAAAGCCTCTTTACTCTGAAAGGAGCATTGCAGAACAACGTAGGTTTGCAAAATTGCATTTGAAAAAAACCAAAAGACATCTGAAACAATGTGGAGATGTTCATCCATAATCCACAGCAGCAAAAACCCACCAACAACAACAAATGGCATATCAGCTCATACCAAGCACAGTGGAGGTGGGGTCAGGAGTAGGGCTGGGCAAAACGATTATTTTCTGAATCGATGAATCTAGTGATTAATTTTTCGATGCATCGATTAATCTAATGATATATGTTACTGCTAAGCAGCTTAAATTAGTTTTGCATTTACGGAGGTTGGGTGTTCATCTCTGTCTATGAGTGAGTGTATGTCTATGTGGGGGGTGTCTGGATGAATTAAAGGGTAAAAGTTAGTAAAAAAGTTGAAAACTTACGGTCGTTTTATGATCGGCCATATCCACCTTACAAAGCCGGCAAACGACGGAATCACTTCCTTTTCGGTTAAAATATCCCCATACTGTAGAACTGCGTGTTCGGGGGGCGTGGTTTAAGTCGACATGTTACTGCTACTCGCTGCCACCATGTGTTTTTTTGAAAGTGACGACGCATCGACGCAAATTTTTTACGTCGACGTGTTGTCCCAGCCCTAGTCAGGAGTTGGGTTTGTTTTTTGCAGCCACAGGATCTGAAACCTGTCAGTCATTCAGTCGATCATGAACTGGCTGAAACTGGGTCATGCAACATGGTAACGAACCCAAACATCAAAATGTTGCAATGACCCAAGTCTCAGTCTCAGTGCTCAACCTGACTGAAAGCTGTGGTGGGGAAAAAAACCGCCCATAAATCTCAACGGACTGAAGAAGCAACGTTGAAAAGAAGAGTGGGCCAAAATTCTTCCACAATGATAACAGACTGAAAAAGCCACAGAAAAAAAATGTGTTCAGTTATTAACTGAACGAGTCAATAATAGATCTATACATTTATGCAAAAAAAGAACATTTAATGGCTAATTTTTAACCATGAAATGGAACTGAGACGTGCTTTGGGGATGTATATGTTTATTTGAATGTTTTGGATGTGTTTATGTTTGGTGGATGAATAAAAGTATGTTCCAAAAAAAGAAAAGAATGATTTGAAGCGATTGCTGCTGAAGGTGGTTCAACGAGCTACTGAACTGTAGGATGTACTTAGTTTTTCACACACGGCTTCTGCGTTTTGGTTTATTTTTGTTGAATAAACAATACGGTGTACATGGTGTAATATGTCATTTGCTGTTGCTTTATTGTGTCCTGACACATACAACCTTAAAATCGGCAGAGGGTGTCCTTTATTTTTGCCATGACTGTAAAAGATGGACGCAACCTTTTGGTCTGAAAAATGAAACCAGAGCAGAAGCATGTGTGATTGTCTTGAAGTCTACAGCCCTGGTCACCTCGGAAATGACTTTCCTCATGAGTTTATAATTCTAATAGCTGGTTTCGGGCATTCTTTAATAGAAGTCCATTTTGCAAAGCTATTTTAGTAGACAAAGAGAAACCTAGAAGATAAAAGATGGGGTCTCATCATTCGTTTTCAGCTGATTAGTTTTCATTCCCTTCTGTTCATAAACAAAAGCGGTGGTGGGAGTACTGCTTTTCTGAACAGGAGCGTGATTCAAATTGAACCTGAATGCAACTGGCAGAGAGCGATGTAGCTTATGTGGAGTTTAAATTTGGAATCTCAGCTGTACTTCTGGGAAAACTCAAGAGGTTGTTTCTGAAAAAGACAAGAGGTTTTCAGATTTTCTAACTACTGTTTCCTTTTGATCCAAAACACTATCAAAATGCTCAGAAAGCATACTTACACATGTATTACCCAGCATATCACATGCCACAGCATCATTCTCTGGCAGAAATATTAGACTTAATAAATCCTCTGCTCTGACATTTTAGATCCACTTGATCTGTGTAACAGAAAACGTCCCACCAGTATCTCCAGACTTCCCTGAAACTGTCATAAGCTGTAAGGAATTCCAGCTATATAACAAAAATACAATATTTCATGCATTTAACTAGAATGACATTTCTTTATTTGGCTGTACTTCTACTGATATCTTAAAGGAGAAACTTGTGTGCGTGTGCAGGAATATGCGGGAATATGTCAGGAGTTCATTGTTGACTTAAATAACACCAGCCCAGACGGTGAGTCCCTGAAGGCTAGACCAATGCAAAACAGCACCTCTGTTTTGTGGTTCTATTCAGCAGACCCTCTTCTCTGTGCAAATGCAGCTGGTCCGACTGCACGTACATAACCCCCACACACCCACTCGCTTCCCCTCTGCAGGCCCTGTGCTGCGGTGGAAACTCTGTGGACGCTGACATCATCATTCCGAGACCACGAGGAACATTACAGAGACAGAGAGTGGAAATATAGTCCCGGGCAACAACATCACACTACGGTTACTGTCATTGCTGTACCACAGAGACGGAAGCAGAGACTGCAGGATGGACCAATCACAGGACACCCCCCCACCCCCCTATCCTAAGGACCAGCATACACAAACAAAGTGCAGAAATGCAGCAAATCACTGCTCTGGAGAGACAACTCTGAGCCCTCTAAAGTCCTCACTGCTTTCCAAAAATCTTGCTTCATAATAAAACCATCTTGAAATGACTCATTGTTGCCGTTTTAATTGCATGTTCTGGACAGCTCCGGATGGCTTTTGTGTACTCGTTCACTATCGAATCCCTCCCTAACAATCATTTGTCCATCCAGTATCTCAAGAGACATCTTTAAACAAACACTCTGGTGGGGGTGAGCTATTCCCTGGTATGTTTATCTGCCTTGAAAGATAACCGTTTCTGGTAAATTCCTGCACTTATTTGCTCTCTCCTGTGGATTGGAAGCATATGGCTTCATTGCATAACGCTGACAAAGAAGGTAATCACAGGGAGAAATGACTTCACATTATTAGAAGAAGGAGTAGGTGTGCAGGCTCCCTTTGTGAATTTTAAGTTTGGCCATTAATCTTCTGAGCATAATCTGATCTATTTTGCACATGTCTGAACACAAATGAAGTCTTAGTCAGTGTTTCCGTTTCCAGGTAATTGGCAGTTTAAAAACGCCCAGAGGACAAAGCATTCCCCATCGAAGTAGAATGAAAACAAATCGGGACAGTAACAAAATGTTTAAGCCAAAAATTAGTCTCTAAACGTGACGTAGTTCTAACACAGACAGTTAAACATAATAATTACCATGTTTGCTTTTGGTCTTTGGTCTGCTGTTACACCACTTCACTAAATACAGACCAGAGGCTTTATTTACTGGATAAGTATCATTAAAAAGAGAACAGTGTTTACACTGAAGCGTTTTTTTATGTCATATTTTTTAAACTTTCACAAGGATGTCCTTACTCTCCTTATTATTTTGTCCAATGCTCTGCATAGCACCAGGTGCGCAAGCAAATCGACTTGATTTCACTCAGCACTCACACTCCTTAATAAAAAGAGCTAATCAGCCAATCAAACGGCAGCAGCTCAATGCATTGTTTACTTCGACATTCTACACACAGTACCCCATAGTGACAAAGTGAAAAATGTTAGCTTAAAATGTTGCAATTTTATTAAAAACAAAAGATAAAAGTGTAACATTTATCTAAGATTTCATAGCCTTTGCCATGACCCTCAAAATTAAGCGCAGGTGCATCCTGTTTCCACTGATATCTGTCAGATGTTTCGACTTGTCTAGAGTCCACCCATGGTCAATTTTGTTAATTGGACATGTTAATGTGAAAAGGCACACACCAGTCTACATAAAGTTGACAGTGCATGTGAGAACACAAACCAAACCATGAAGTTCAAGGGATTTTCTGTAGACCTCTAAGACCGGATTGTATCTAGGCGCAGATCTGCTGAAGTGTATGAACATTTCTGAAGCACTGATAGTCCCAGAGTGTCAGTACACAGTGGCCTCTATCAGTCTGTAAAGAATGGTCCGAGAACCCAATGGTCACGCTGACAGAGGGTCCAGTCACCAACAGTTCTGCAGCACTCCACCAATCAGGGCTGCCTGGTGGAGTGACCAGACAGAAGCAGTAAAAGGCACATGACAGCAAGGCTGGAGGTTTCCAAAAGACACCTAAAGGACTCTCAGACCATGAGAAACAAAACTCTCTGGTCTGATGAAATAAAGATTGAAGTCTTTGGCCTGAATTTCAAGCATTATGTCTGGAGTAAACCAGGCACTTATCTGACTAATTCCGCCCCTACATTTGTCAGCAGCAAGAACTGGGAGACAAGGGTTGAGGGAAAGATGAATGCAGCAATGTACAGAGACGTCCTTGATGATAACCTGCTCCAGAGTGCTGTGGACTTTGGACTGGGGTGAAGGGTCATCGTCGAACAGGACAACGACCCTAAGCACACAGAGATGAATAGCCAGGGTGCCTCAAGCTGATATAAAGCCAACAGTAACTCAAATAACCACTTGTTGCAACAAGACAATGCAAAAGAGTATCTCTGAACACACAATACACTGAACCTTGAAGGAGATGTTCTGTAGCAGCAGAAGAGCAGACTGGCTGTTAATGTCAGCTAAGAACACGAAACTGAGGCTACAACTCACACAGGCTCACCAAAATTGGTCAACAGAACATTGGAAAAACGTTGGCTGATGTGACGAGTCTCAGTTACCGCTGCAACATTTGAAAAGTGAGGTCAGAATTTGGAAGAAACAACATGAAAGCAGTTCAGGGTTCTGGCCGTTTGCTTGGCACACTTTGGGCCCTTAATACCAATGGGCATCATTATAATGGCACAGCATACCTGAGTATTGTTGCTGACAATGTCCTTCTCTTTGTGACCACAGTGTTCACATCTTCTGAAATCTGCTTCCAGCACTATTATGCACAAAACTCAACTCATGTCAAAAGAGGAATTCAAAAAGTTCTATAAAGAAAAGTGGATAAAACCTGGTGTCTGGTGCTTATACAAGGGACGAACAAATAAGGTCATAAAACATGTATCCCTACAGGCAGAATAACCACTTGCTTCCATTTCTGCAATTCATTTACTCTCTCTTCTGTATTTTGCTGAAAGAGGCTAGGAGGAAGGTGAGAACTGATGGTTTAAACTATGATAATTTTCTCTCTGACTCTGATTAATTAAAAGCTTAAGAGGAAGATAAACTGGGCTGAAATTTTACTAGCAGAAATCACTGATGTTTACTTTTTCAGAGTGTTGGATGAAGCCAGGTTCAAACTTCTGTTTCTTTTCACTGACGCATTAGAGTCAAAGGTCTAATTTATTTATTTGCCTGTTGTGTCACATTATTGCTTAAAGTCCATAAAGTGTAGGCCAGAGATGTAATGCCTTGTTCTAACAGTGGCAGGTACCATCTATCACATCCTGTATATGTTTGAGAGAGAACACTGCAGGTACAAATCAGCCTGAGCTGAACTAAACAGGAGGATTTAAGAGCGAAGCTCTGTTTATTTCTTGGCTGAGCAGATCTGCTGAGAAGGGAAGGACCTTTGCAGGTTAAGGGCATTCTGACTGGAGGGGCAGGGTGCACAAGAACAGACATCAAGCTGACATAACACAGCTGTCTGACAGATTGTATTGCATTTAAAATGCTCAAATGGTTCACATTTACTCTGAATCATTTAAAAGGTGGTGAAGAAAATTGAAATACAGTTGGGATTGCTCTAGGAAGACTGCGTAAAATCAGATCTGGGTTCACGGGCGGGTCCTTATCACCCCAAAGAAACGCTCCTCCAGATGTGCAGACCACAGGCCAAACTTCACAGCTTGGTGCAATAACGAACAAGCAGAAATATTCACAGTTTTTCACACCTTCAGCGCATTGTGGAGATCGGCAAACGTGGAAGAAAGAGAAAGGGCCGCGACATCACCCAAAGCTCCTGTCACTGGCTGTTCTGGAGTTTTTCTTGTTTGTCACGATAAGGAAAATGATCCTTTTCCTTCTGAGCACTTAGAGTAACTCAGTTTATGCACAGTCTGCTAGCAGCTCTGTGAGGTTTTACAAAGGCAGTGCAACACTGTGAGCTGAATGTCAGCCTAATACCAAAAGACATAAAAGAAGCGACATGATGCTAAAAGAATTTCACTGTGCATACAGTAGAGGTGGTAGAAATATAACTACCAGCCATAAAAAGACCTTTGAAAACATCACATTGGTGCAAACTCAGCAGTACTTGAAACTTTACAAATACAGCAAATGTCCAGAGACATTTCAAAATAGATGACACAGTCACAACCTCAGTGCTAACTGATGTTAGTACACAGTGTATATGGATCAATAATAGGTTATTTTTGTGTCTGAATGCATAATTATTTAGGTTGAATACATTTTCAGTGCAAATAATGTATATTGTTTTCAATTTTTTGCTATCTAAAAACCGTAAATATAAGATCACAGCTTTCCATTTAAATTAACTGCGCTTGTCTGATTTTGTTTAATGTTAAAATATTCCCATATTATAAATAATGACAATTCTAAAGTTATTGAGATAATTTACCATATTTTCTGGACTACAAAGCGCACCTGAATATTAGCAGCACAACTTGAAATGATTAAAAAATCATATTTTGTTCATACATTAGCCGCACCAGACTAAAAGCCGCAGGTGCGCTAGCGGGCTAGTAGCGCTAGCAGCGGGCTAGTAGCGCTAGCAGCGGGCTAGTTGCTAGCAGCGGGCTAGTTGCTAGCAGCGGCGATCCACTGCCCGCCTGCTCCACCAGCCTCGGAAGAGCCCCGCAAAGTGGACCGCGCACCGCCGCCCGACCGACCCAGCCCTTAGAGCCAATCCTTATCCCGAAGTTATGGATCTGACTTGCCGACTTCCCTTAGCTGCCTTGTTCTAACATGCCAGAGGCTGTTCACCTTGGAGACCTGCTGCAGATATGGGTACAGGGCCAGCGAGAGCCAGCTTGCTTATCTAGTCTCTTTTTTGTGCTAATTCGTACAGCACGACTTTGGCTGGCGGACGGACATGTGACCAACATATCACTCTTTTCCGTGTCTGATCACATGCCTTTCCGCCAGGCAAAATGGCGGAACAAACCAAAACAAATCCTCTTACGATGTCACAAAAATCATAAAAAAGCCGCACCGGACAATAAGCCGCAGGGTTCGAAACTTGTGCAAAAAGTAGC
>VURO01002801.1:13478-42376 GCA_015108175.1 Pelvicachromis taeniatus
CTACTAATGTGAATCTTAATGTTTACAATAGAAAGACTGAACACTTGACCGACTGACGCAGCAGGTAGAGATGACCCACACTTCTTAGCTGCAGCATCCCAAAGGTCGGGGTGTTTTCAGCCATACAAGGAAAAAAACAGCTGTGTCTCTTGCTGTATAAATATTTCGTCTTCCACCCAAGACACATACACAGGTAACAAAGACAGAAAACGTCACAGGATAGCGACAGAGTCCCATCCGTTTCAGTCTTTGTGTAGACTCCCCCATATCTGTCACCGAACAAGCGATTTTCTTTTTCTTAATTCAACCTTCTTCTTTTTTTAAAGAAAAAGTGGCAAATGACCCTTTTTTGCAATATCCAGTTCTTTTTAATAATAATTCAAAAGCAGCCAAAATCTTCTACAGGCAACACTTTATAGAAATGACAATCACAGTCAGAGCAGCCTGTCGTGTTGTGAATTGGCATTTTTCTGTCAGTTCAGAGAGCCGGATGTTAGAGGAGGAAACCTTCCCGAAAGATGGTGGTCACCATCACTGGAAAACGGGGAAGACTTTAAATGATTTTCTTTGAAGCATTATTTGATGTTTCGCCTCTGTGGTGAATAATAAGAGATTGAAAGAAACAAATGGGAAAAGCAAGGTTTGCCGTATCCTTGCACACCCTCGCCAGCAGCCTAATGAAGACAAAAAAATAAACCCAGAGAAAGACATTCAGCAGTTCTCCTGTTTCACCTCATTACTCCACTTTTAATGCTGAAAGTGCCAACTGTACCATCACATGGACCTCTGTAGACCTCGGTTTCAGAGAGCCGCAGACTGGGACCAATAATAGTAGGTCTCAAGTTTACTTTGCAGGGTTTCCATGAAAGAAAACTGATCAAAGAGATCACAAATGAAAATTATATTGGCATTCCTGATAGCCAGCATTTCTTTTTTTGTTTTATGTTTTATTTTTATTCAACTGATTCCTTCTGGAAATGTGACTGATGTTGCATTTGTATTGTAATCACTGGACCAAATGTTTTGAGGCCTTCTTCTTTTACTGAGAAACTGTCTTTTTTTTCTGGTAGGAAAAACACTGGCTTCTCTTATACAAGGATGGTCATGGTGAGCCTGTTTTCCTCAACAAAATCCATCTCAAAATCCACCTTCCACACCCCCCCGGCCAGTTTATCTTCAGCAGTCTATCCGTTTTGTAACGAAACTCCAAGGGTTCCGAATCGCTGCCCTGTGGGGCTCCGCCGACGGTCACTTCGGAGGACAGAAACAGCATTTTGTGTGTTTGCATGAGGTGTTTCCCAAACTGTTGCATATTTAATCTCATGCTGCGTGTGACTAACTAGCTACTTAAAAATGGGAACTGTTTGGTTTGTCGAATGCTCCTCAGAGGCTCTTCAAAGAGTCCTAAATGTGAACTTTGTGGGTTTTTTTCTATAAATAACACAGTCTGAAATGTCTGCTGAGTAAAAGGAGAAGAATAGCTACTACGATGTAAAACTATGAAATGTAACTTTGACCTTCTAGACGTTTTTTATTCACATGTGGCTGTGTTTACTGTTTTTTCTAGTTGACTAATACTGTATGATGTTGTGTACAAGTGGGATTACTATGTTTTACTTCTTCTAACTGTATAGTATATTTGAAATCAGAGAGTGAAAGCGAGGACGAGGCAGGGAGAGAGTATTAGTTGCACTATAGGCTGTAATTGTTTAATTAACTGGTCTATTTGGGCTCGAAATTCACTTTCACTTCAACGCATAATTAAATTAACTAATATCCATTTATATTTGAACTGTCAACCAAACACGTGCGGCTTTCTGACAGATTGGTTTGTTTTGCAACGTTCAAATCGGGAAACTGTGAAAATGTTCCATTATTGTGAAGCTTAATTGAAAGAGATGGTCAGTCACGGCATTACGAAATGACTTTATTTGAACTGAAAGTGGATTTTATTTGTTAATAAATTTGTCTTTGACCACGCTGTGTAATCAGTAACTTAGAAAGTCCTAATTTTGGTACATTTAACAAGCGAGAAAGGATTTCAGAAATATAATGTGACCCAAGTATGTGTGAGCGTGCGCGCGCGCGTGTGTGTGTGTGACCACATGTGGGACTGTGTACTGCAGTGCATTGTTTTCTATGTCATGGTGAACTATGCAGACCTGAACCCAGAACCTAACAAGAAGACTTTTTTTTTTTTAAAAACGCACGCTCTGCTCTAAAGCGCAGCGCCAATTTAAGCTGAAGGAAGAGCTCGTTAAAGGTGAAAAAACAGCAGTAACAACCGTAATAATACATTTTTAAAGTAATAAGGAAGACAGCAGCTACACTGTTTGTCATTTATCTTGAGAGGTGTTTGAGCCCATTTAGACTTTGGAACAGTCAATAGAGCTTTTGTGTGATAAAAGAAAAAAAGAATTTGTAGGAGAAGACTGAGCCAAGGCTTTATTGTGTTGATCAGTGTAAATAAACATTCAATCAAGCCAGTGTAAAACTCTGACACTGCAATAAAAAAGCTACAAGATACTCTGTGTGGTATGAGATACCAGATAGCTGAGCTCTCTTAGATAATTGATTTAGGTGGAAATCTGTTCTTTAATTTAATACGGCATAAATTCTGGGGGGAAATTGGCTTGTTTGAACAGATAATCTTCTGTTAGACGAGCATTGCAATAAGACATGATCGTCATATATTTAGCAACTATTCTCACAGTACATGTGCCACCTACTGAAAGTGGGAGCAGAGATGTCCGGGCTTTTGTCTGTGGCTCTGGGTTGATTTGTTGAAGTTCACCACTGACTAGAATGTACCATGTATGTATGTTATCTCCTTCTCTTTATATGATGGGTTTCCCACAGGTGACTGACTGTACATAAACTAGACAGCTGGGATTAAAGTAGAGTGTGGAGAAGGAACGTCTGCACTGTGTCCTCTATTCTTTGATTCCTTTTAGACGTTAGCAGGAGCTCAGATTATTCCTCCCAGCTATATTATGCATGTAAATGACGGAGTATTTGCAGACTGGGCTATTTCTGTGGACTCTCTTGTGGAGTATACGCTCACACCTTGCTGATACTGGGTTGGATCCAATTTAGCCTTTGGCACTGCCTTAGTTTGTTGTAGCACAGCTTCAACAAGGTGCTAGAAACGTTTGCTTCACATTGACATGATAGCGTCACACAGCTGCTGCACATCCATGATGTAAACCGCCCATTCCACCACATCACAGAGGTGCTCTATTGGACTGAGACCTGGTGACTGTGGAGGCCATTGGAGCACAGTGAACACATCGTCATGTACAAGAAAGCAGTGTGAGATTAGCTGAACTTTGTGAGATGGTGTGTTATCGTGCTGGAAGCAGCCATGAGAAGATGGGTACACTGTGGTCATAAAGAGACGAGCATGGTCAGCAACAATACTCAGGTAGGCTGTGGCCTTTAAATGATGTTTGTTGGAAAATATCCTTCACAACATTACACCCCCAACAACAATCTGAACCATTAATACAAGGTAGGATGGATTCATGTTTTTATGTTGTTTACCCCAAATTCTAAGCCTACCATGTGAATTTTGCCACAAAAACCCATAAACATTCAATCAAGCCAGTGTAAAACTCTGACACTGCAATAAAAAAGCTACAAGATACTCTGTGTGGGATGAGATACCAGATAGCTGAGCTATCTGTCTAAACATTTGTCTTGTCGAATTTTGGTGAGCTGCAGTATTAGTATTCTATTCATAGCTAGCCCAGTGTGGTCTTCTGCTGCTTCAAGGTTCAGCGTGTTGCTCATTCAGAGATGCTCTTCTCCTTACCCCGATTATAATGATTGCTCATTATGAGAGAATAAGTTATTGTTGCCGTCATATCAGCTAGTCCCTAGTCCCAGAGAATCTTACTCACTTGATTGTTTATCTTTTTCGGACCATTGTCTGTAAACCATAGCAATGCTTATTTAGGAAAACTGCAGCTGATCAGCAGTTTCTAAAATATTCATTCCACCCTGTCATCAGCAACTACGCCTGTCTAACTCCCACATGCAGTCAATGCTGGGAAGCTGTTGTTCCTGTTTTCCTGTACAACAGCCATTTCAATAGCAAATCGAGGTTAAAGGAAGGAATGACACATCTACCCGCCTATATGGAAAAACATCCGCAGAGTGAGCAAATGCAGTTTATTGTAAGGCTGAGTAAATGCTGAAGAATGCAAGTAGATGAACTATTTTAGACCCTGCACTCTAGTTACTTTTTGACCTGTTTTGTGTAAAACAGAACAGTGCTGATTTGGGTTTTGGGCCTTATATAATAAGCCTGCACTTGTAAATGTCTTTTTCCTCTCTGAACATTGTTGGCATTCTCCACTAAAACCAATTGGGCACAACCAGAACAAGAAAACTAATTAGCGTGTGGCCCCAGCCCTATGGCATTAATGAGACGTTGTAACAAAGCTAACACCCCATTTTACAGGTACCCTACTTAGATTTATTTGAAAGTTATACCAACAGTGCTGCATTAAAAATGTGTCCATTCAAATTGCTTTCATTCTTCACTTTTCCTGATGAAATGAAACCAGAGCTGAGTTTTTATGAAGAGGAGAACTGTGAGTGTGATGCAATGAAGAGTAAGTGGTGTACAACAACTGCTACTGCTCGATTCTTTCTTCTCTGAGTAGTTATAATGATTTGCACAGCTGTACAAAGCGATGTATTCGGTTTCTCCTTGTAAATGAAGCTGACAAAGATTCAGTATCTTGCTCAAGGACATCACCACAGCAGATAGGCTGCAATCTGAAGGTTTTTGTTCTCTTTCAATACAATTTTTAGGAAATGAATTGCCCAAAGACCTTTTAGACTCTAGGGGAAAAGAATTTACAGCAAGAAAATACATTTTCTGTATTTTTTTTTTTTGGTATTACAAAAACACACTATTATAAATACAAACACAAAACTTGGTTAGAAGGACACTTCATATTTTTTACATTACAAGAATGATGATTATATGCTTCAATGGTTTGGATTGTTCAGTAGTAGTTATTGTAAAAATACAGACTAATAACTTTTAACATTTATGAAAATTGATGGAAAGCTGGAATGTGGCAGGAAAAAATAAATGACATTACGGTCTAATTCTCTGTGGTGATGGGACAAAATGACAAATTCCTCGGACAGTGAATGCTCATAGTTTTTAATGTATCAATATTGTATTTTCTCAATTTGATCATAGAAATTTGCGTTTAGATTTACAAACAATAGTTATACAAGCAGGCTGTAATTTTACATTCAATGAATCCTGAAATGTCAAAATAAATTGAAGTGTTATTTAACAGTGCATTGTAAGATCCAGCTGCAGAGCTGCAGTCATTAAAAGGACAGGTTGCTGAACCTATGAGGGTAAGCAGGGATGTCACACTTGTTTTACACTGTGGGCCACATAAGAGGCCCACTTTAATCTTGAGTTAAACTGAATGATAAATGTGTGAAATGACAGGTTATGGCAGTTCATTGCACACACAGGTTGTCCTGTAATTATAAAATATAAAGTCTCTGTTAAACTGTGGACTTACTGTAATACTGGAAACAAGGAACTTTCCTGTCATGTAATTTTTTATCCGTTAAGTTCTTTGGTGTAGTATGAATGGCAATGGAAGAGTCTTTATCAGGAAAAGCTGTAAAACCTATAAAAATGCAGTTAAAAAGTCTTAATTGTATGGCTTCCTTCACATTTTCTAAACCATCCAGTGGGCCAGATTGGAGTCTTTAGTGGGCTGATTTTGGCCCCTGGGCGTTAAGTTTGACACCCATGTACAAAGGCCTAGGACAAAAGAAAGAGCCAGTGGGCCAGCCCTTCTGGCTCCTCTTCCTCACACTTGCAGTGTTTTTATTTGGTGCCATAGATTAAAGAAGAGTTTGGCTCTCCTCAATCTCCACCACTAGGCTTCCCATCGGCCTATCGCTGCTCTCCGGCACGCTTACGACGACACCCGGAAGCAGCGAGCTGCCTGCTTTGTTTTGTTTTGGTAGTGGGAGTTGGGTGAGAGGCAGACAGACGAGCAGGCGGCGGTACGCACGGGAGAGAGCAGCTCTCTAAATGGGGAGAGCTAAATCGGGAATGGAAAATGACGGCCCGATAGCTGACGCCTGTAAAATGCCGAGTTTCATCAGCGGCTTGGAGGAGGGGAGGGTGAAATTGTCCCGCAACCTACCGACACAAACTTCATTTACGGACGGTAAAGTTGAGCGGACGCTCGGAGATTTGAGCCGACGTGTCACCAGGTCAAACTCCCGGCTATCGCTGGACGAAAGCGACAGGGACCCGGGGGGGAAGGATGCGGAGGGCAACAACAACAACAACTGCAACGGCGGAGGGAGAGCGAGGAGGAGGGCGAGCGCTGTCGACATCCTGAGGAAGAATTTCGGGGATTCAAAATCTCCCTCTTTCCGTCTAAACGGAGGCAGTCGGATGCAGTGCGGAGCCGAGCATGAAAACCACGAAGGAAGCGTTAACGACACTCAAGATTATGGACCTGATTGTAGCGGGTCTACAAAGTCGGACGTAGAAACGGGCGAAGCCGATGTGGAAAACGAACCAACCTCGAGCGAGTTATCGAGTTCGGGTGTTCGGCGAGTTGAATTGTTAACCATTACAGGTCAACGCCAACATACGTGTGACAACAGCGGCAGCACGGCCACCGCGGAGGAGTCTGTCAGCGCCAAAGAACACATCTACTGCACCGTTTACTGCATCGCCAACGACAGCCATGGAAAAGACGCCGAAATCACGGACCGCTCCGATGACGCGGTCGCAGCGGACGCGTCAGAACGGGACTTGGACACTGGACGGGACGCGGGTTCGAGTCCCGAGCCGCCACCGTACACAGTGGACGACCTGGTGGATCCTTTCGGGGACTTGTCCCACCGGCTGTCCGCGGAGCAGGCCAGCGCCGAGGGTGCGATGCAGAGTTGCCGGGTGTGCATGGAAGAGAAAACCATCGCACCCCTGCCCTGCTGCAGGAAGGCCGTGTGTGACGAGTGTCTGAAACTCTACGTCAGTTCCCAGGTTGGTTGGGTTAGGGGAGTAGTGGGGGGTGTCTCAGTGAAAACAAAGGGGCCTGTCCCAGAAGCAGGCCTCGCTGGGTCGGTCAGCAGCAGCTGACTTATCTGTCCTTGAGCAGTTGTAACTTTGCAGTCTTCTCCGTCATACTTATCTTGTGCTATATTTGGCATTTTATCCACATTTAGAGGCACGGGCTTGGCTCTGATACCACTGATACCAGGTGGTGACCCCACGTGTTTTACATTCATCCAAAAAGATCCACGTTAAGGGTTAATTACCGAGTGAGTGCTTGAATCTACAGGTCTTCTTGTCTTGTGATGAGTACTTTTTCAGTGAATCTGGGTCACAGACGCATGCCACACCAAAATTGGGACCTGGCAGCGGTGGTTTTCACAATGGAGGACTTTGTGAGCTCTTTGGCTTATTCAGCGTCTTTCTCTCAGGCTCTTTAAGGAGGATCCCACCTTCAGATAGAGGACTTTTATTCTTATGTGCATTAGTATGTCCAGTTTCATCCCAAAGGGGCACAAAGTGTGGGATCATCCCATTGTGGGTTGGTTCCTACATTCCCAGAATGCCTTTTGGTATCTGGAGGAATTAGATGGATCAAACCAACTGAATCAGTCAACACAAAGGCAACAATGTCACAGTGGAAGAATGAGTTCTTCCACTATGATAAATATCAGTGTGGAGTCATCTCTGTTGATTTATGCTGATCCATTAAGAAAATTAATAATTGATAGATTGATTACTCTCCAGTATAGTAGCTATCAGACTGCAGCACAAGGCACATTGCTGCTTTCTGCCAGGCCTGCGCGATGTGAGGAGCCTCTGCAGTGTTCAGTAACAGTGGTCAGCACTGCGATGACCGTGTGACCTGCGATAAATAAACAAATATTAAATTGTGCGTATTAGCATTTATTTTCTGCTTTAATGGCTCCACCGCTAATACAAACCCTGAAACACCAACTAGCCCACTTAACAGAGAAATTAAATAACTTAACTTACTTTATTGCACATGTTCATGTTGCACTGGCAGTAAAATTGCAATTTGCCAACCAGCGATGCTTTCTATCAGAGATACAAGTGTTTCAGGATGGATTTTCTGCCTTCTTGTGACGGTTCCGGTCAGCAGTCTTTCAGTCATAATCCCTGTTGCTTTTACAGCCCAGGGAGGAGCTGCACTCTCATGTCCTTGCTACTGTTGCTAAGATTGCTTTAAGCTGTATAGATAAAGCACTTTTTTTTTATCAGTCATTCAGGCTCATTTTTATCTGCAGTTGTCTTGCTTTGATAACAGGGCATGAACATTCATGCAAACACAGAGCCAAGCCGGCTCTCTGATAAGCACGCAGTGAATTAAAAAAAAAAAAAAAGCAAGGGGGTCATGTACATTATCCTGTGGAGGTGGAATTTTTAGCACACGCACTTGGCACTTAGTGGAAGCATTATGTCAGATGGATGTGGTCACAGATGGGACACTTGGGATTTGGTGTTGGGTTTGTTTTTTTGTTTGTTTTTGGTTTTGCTCCTGGGATCCTGGTCATGCATTGCAGGATGGATGCTGCACTGAACCAATGCCAGCCATGTTGATAAAACAGTGATTTAACCTGCAACTTTCTTGTTGTGGTAAATAAAGACCCAGTGAAATCTAGGCAGCGTAATCGTTGGTATTGCATGTCGTCTACAGTGACGATTTTATGTATTAGGATATTAGCTGTTCTAAAATGAACACCAGCACATGACATATTCCACTGTCATTATTGATATGTAACACAAATTAAGCCACAATGCAGAAGCAGTGTGAGAAAAGCTGAGTTTCCTACGTGATTCAATGAAGCCACCTTTAGCGGCAGTAAGTAGAAGTGTTTGTTTTCTGTGTCTCACATGATTGTGGAGGAATTGTTAGCCCGCTGGTCTTTACAATGGTCATTTCAATCAGGTTGCGATCTGGACTTTGGCTGGGCCATTGCAACACATTGATTCTTTTCTTCTTCAGTCATCGTCCTGTAGACTTGCTGCTCTACTTGAGATTATTGTCTTGTTGGTGATCCAGTTTGAGCCAACCTTTAGCTGTTGCACCAATGGCCTCACATTGACTCTTTGGTGTACTGAGTACGGAGTTTATGGTTGACTCAAATCATCACTCCTCCATCACCATGCTGGACAGCTGGTATGAGGTGCTGATAGGCTGTGCGTGGCACTGTGCATTTTAGAGTCTGAGATGTGAATGTGCCGCGTCATACACTCCTGGGAAAATTATCTTCAACGTTTTAGATGTTTAGTCTTGCTCACTGTGGGATGATTGTTTAGAAATGGCCTTATAACCTTTTCCAGGCTAACGGGCAGCAGTAGTTGCTTCTCTAAGATCATTACTGATGCATGTTAACACACGTCTGAATGCTTCAGTCCAGCAAACTGCCAGAACCTGTGTTTTCATAGAGGTGCTCACGTTTGCTGATGATCCATTAACGGGGTGCATTTGATTATCAGCACTTGGCTGCTACATTCCCTCTTAGACGTATGCTAGAAGCAGTGTGGGTCTATTTAGTTTTTCATGCACTGCTTCTCAATTTTGGTTTGGTTTTTTTAAACAAATAGTGACGAGAGGTTTCATGGGGTCAGATTAAGTATGGGTAAGCCCTATGAGCCAAAACTTCAGGCTTCAAATTGCCCTTAACAGTAAGTTCTAGACTTTTTTTATACTCTGTGCTCTGTAAGATGTCAGCAAAAGTGGATCTGGTCATCTCAGGGACAAAGCCACCCATCTGCTCTTCAAATGTTCAGTTTATCAGAGGCAGGCAGTCACCTGAAAGTTGGCTTAAAGGGAACAGGAAGCACTGAAACGACTAGTTTGTAAGCTGGCTGAACCTGTGAGACAAAATATTTTACTGTGAAATTGATTCAATGTTATTTGGAGAAAAAAAAGCACAACAACCACCTCAAGGGGGGTTATATTTGAGATAGAGACCTGACAATAATACAGAGAATACCCCAACAAGCAACCAACTCCCTTTGAGCAAGCACTTGGTGACAAAGGGAAGGAAAAACTCCCTTTTAACAGGAAGAAACCTCCGGCAGAATTAGGCTAAGGAAGGAGCAGGCATCTGCTTTGACTTAATAGGTATGAGGGCGGGCAGGGGGGCAGGACTATGGATCATGCAAAGCTACCCTAACAGAGTCCAAGAATACAAATACTGCATCACAGATTGCCAAACGCAGGTCCCCTTTAAAGCCTCCTACATTCCTAAACACTTACTACCAGTTGTTTTACTTTAAGGCAGCATGACCTCATTTTGGCCCACGTCATGCTGACATCATCTGCTGCTCTTATGAACCAATTCAAAGCTGGATGTTACCCAATGGTTTACAACCCATTGCTAGTTTTCAAATACGTGCAGCACGTGGCAGTTTGGGTGCTCATACTGACTCAGGTAGGTGAACGATTCACTGCTAATGCGGTAAACTCAGGTTTCTCGTTGTATTTGTTTATGTTTTCACGCACAACAGTAAAACCACAGAATAAAGTCACCTGTATTTTCAACAAACCACACTCTGTGACATCTGCAGGTGAGAAATAACCTGTCCAACCAGTCTGTACTGGTCATCCCAGCACTGCTGTTATGGCAACAATATCAATACAGTTTTGGATGATATATGGTCACTTTATATGCAATATTGGGTTGTTTGTTTGTTTGTTTTTGTTTTTTTGGAGGGTGGGTGATATGGGTGTGACACCATCAGAGGTTGACGCTATTGTACTTTGTTTTCGGCTTGCCATTTCTCACACACACACACACACACACACACACACACACACACACACACACACACACACACACACACACACAAAGGGAGAAAAGACCTGATCATGTGTCAGTATAACAGGTCTCACAGGGTTTGATGGATTTAAAGTGTTGAGGAGAGAGAAAAATGAGGAAATGAAAGATGAATGGATCTAGAGAAGAAGATCAGCCCTAGCTGGGAGGAAGCGCATTGAAAAAAAAACCACAGTTTGAAACAAAAGATGGTAAACGAATAGGAGGCAATATTTCCAGTGGGATTTGAGTTCTCTCTAATCCTGCCCGTGACATTTACTGCGTCACATGCTGCATTATAGGAAGGGTTAGATGAGATCTTGTAGATGCCTTTGTGTTTTCCGGACATTGACACGCAGCGTTGTAAAAGGCTAAATTAATGACTCATGATAATAACAGATTGTGAAATTTCCAGGATTACATGTCAGCCTCCTGAAGTCGCTTAGTCAGAGAGTCAAAATATCCGGCTTTATCTTTGAAAGCCTTTGGGCAAGCAGGTTTGTTTACCTTAGCCTCACACGCCTTCAAGAGAAGCCTAAATAAAAGAGTGCACTGCTTCCAGAGGCCCAGATCTTATGGTTAGTTGGTGTTTTACCGGATCACCAGACTGTGATTCAGGTCCAGTCAGAGTTACCAAGTGCCAGGCACTCACGCTGCACTAATGTGCCAGTGTGTGCGCGCGCCTTGACGCAGATTAACCTCCAGCGTCTGCACGACTTCCCTCTGCCCCTCAGTCCTTCTGGTCTTCGGTGAATTATTTACCATCTCTCATCAGTGGTGTAAATATATTCAGCGTGCAGAGTCGGGCCAGAGAAACGCACCATAACAAACCCCAGAGTGGTGACACACGTTTTATGAAGCTTACTGATTTCTTTGTGAAGCCTATGACAGGTTTATCAGTAACATTTAAAAGTAGAATACCCTCCTCTGAGCCTCTACGTGCATTAAAAGCAGCTTTTTCCACAATGCCATGTCATCTGTCTTGTGTTCTTTCCCCAGGTGCGAGTGGGGAAAGCTCTTATCAGCTGTCCGATCACAGAGTGTAGTGGCAACCTGGAGGAAGGACTGGTGATTTCCCAATTGACCAAAGAGGAGCTGGCAAAATATCGTTACTTCTTGGAGCTGAGTCAGCTGGATTCGAGCACAAAGCCTTGCCCCCAGTGTAGTCAGTTCACTTCTCTGAAGACGCACACCCCCAACCGCTCCGAGCACAAGTATAAAGTAAGTTGACGCCGTTGCCGTAATGTTGTACAGTAAAAAGGGACGCTCGCAGCGAGTCGCAGTGAGCTGTGTGATTAAAAAGGAGTGCCTCGTGCCGCTGGTGTGCACTGAGCAACAAAAGCAGAGCTGGGGTAAAAGTAATTGCTTTGGTTAACTGCGAGTGGATAAAATCAGATCCCAACCCTTTATTCATGTCAAGAGCAACAAAGGCCAGGGTGCCCTATTGATGTATGATTTTATTTGTTCAACATAAACCACATCCACAGTTCACATCTGCACAGAGATATTTGCTGCTTATCGTTTCCCATCTCGTTCCCTGTCGTCTCCCTGCTGGCAAACTCTAATATTTAGGAATAAAATGCCTCACAAGCCTGGGGAAAAAAAGGGCACAAAACCCAAAGGTCTTAAATAAGACTTTTGTATGATGTGTGTTTCCTTCATAAACAGAAACAATTCTCAGATCCCTATTGTGTAACATGTTTAGGTACTTGTCTTGGTAATAGCTTAAATATTAAAGGGACTCGATATGTGTCTTCCTTTTTCCTCGTTTTAACTATATATACTATTATAATGTCAGATGCTCTTTGAAATTGGGCAGAGATTAAAGTAATAAGGGAATCGGTGTGAAGTAACACCTAAGCCTTGGTTTCCAGCTTGTGGCTAGCTGACATCAGCTCGGCACATATTTTCCTCTTGTGGTCATCTATTACACAGCTGGAGGTGTGACTTTGGGTGAGTCCTCGATACGAAGGCGGAGCTTAAAGCAGTAGGAAGCCAGGCGAGGGGGAACCAATCAAAAGGGCCTTTCAGGAGGGGGCAGGCTTAAAGAGACAGGAACTAAAAGATCAGATGGGTTGGGAAAATGGATAAGCTTGGGGACTTCATTATGGGTCGTGTGTGTCTATTTATGAATATAAATATAAATAGCTGGCTAAATAATGCATTTTGGAGTAAGGATTAATATCCTGAACTAAATCTACACCTGCTCAAAAGTAACACATTCAAACTGCAGTTTTCTGGTTCTGAGCATCTTGGTTATTTGTGGGTAAACGTGACTGTCGTCTGTCTCTTCTGCAGATCCAGTGTAGCAATTGCCAGTTTGTGTGGTGCTTTAAATGCCACGCGCCCTGGCACGACGGGCTCAAATGCCGCGACTACAGGAAAGGAGACAAGCTGCTACGTACCTGGGCGAGTGTCATTGAGCATGGACAGAGAAACGCCCAGAAATGCCCCAAGTGCAAGGTGAGACACTGATGAGCTATAGACACCACAAGCTTTTTCTTCCCAACAATCTGGGAAGAGGACTCCCAAAAGCGGCCACAATGTCTGTAAACGGAAAGGGATTTGACTGATGGAGGGTGTTATCGGTGTAGATGAATGAATCAGTGGCGGTTAAGAAGCATTGAAGCAGTTGTAGATGATGGATGGAGCGCTGTGGAGAACAGGATGGATGCGCAGATGTAGAAAAAGCATGCGTGCAGCGGCAGTCCATAACTGGTGAGCACGCTGAAAAATGATGGCCATGTGTGCTGCACAAAACCATATCTGGTAGACTCACTGGCATCTCCCTGCTCGTCATAATACCAGCCTGGTCTTATCGTGCAGTCTCATTACGACCAAGTTGGTCTACGCAATATCTAATTTGACTGTCAGATGACTAAAGGAAGACATAAATTAAGCTAATTACCGGTATATGGGAACTGTTTGCTCACAGCAGTAAACACTTTCCATCTGTGTTTGTCACACTGCTGCTCCATGGCTCTGGAAGCAGGAAGAGGAGCTCCTGTTTGATGAAGACAGCAGATTGTGTCAAGTAAAAGAATCTGCTGAAAGCTAGTTATTGCTGAGGTTATAGAAAGTCTGCTCCCTGATGCACTGTACTACTGCAGATGCTGTTAGATGCTTATAATGTTCAGTGTGAAACTGAAAGAGACTTCACAGCATTGCACTAAAGTGATAGAAGATAAGCTGCATCATGGAGATTCAGTTAATGTTACATCGCCTCTCTTTCTTTTAATCTTCGTCTGTAGATTCATATTCAGCGTACAGAAGGATGCGATCATATGACCTGTGTGCAGTGCAACACCAACTTCTGTTACCGCTGCGGAGAGCGCTACCGACACCTGAGGTGTGTGGTGCTCCACTTTCTTCACTCTGGCTGCTTTGTTCGCCCTTCTCCTCCCTCCGATTTCATCTTTCACTTCATTTTGCCGGCAGATTTTTTGGGGACCACACATCCAACCTCAGTGTGTTTGGCTGCAAGTATCGCTATCTCCCTGATAAACCTCATCTGAGACGGCTAATTAGAGGCTCTGTCTGTGGTAAGTTGGTGCATTTAATTGATAAAGAGCTGTTTTCATAGCATGTTTGCTCTTTTCAGCTATAGTGAGCTTTATGTTAACACAGCTGCATATCTACAACTAGGAGTGGCCCCGTTATGGCAGTAACTGTGTGTTCTGCCACAGATTTAAAAAACAGAGAGCTGTTTGCTCAAGCCGTGATGAGAGTGAACTCTGGTCACTGGCTTTTATGTATTTGCATCCTTGTCACAGCACAGTAGTTTCAGACTCGGACAATGTCCCCTGTTCATTACACAAGTGTGTGTGCAAAACAAGTAACCGACACCTTACACCCAGAAAAATCTGGGGAAGTAGTGTATGTGTGTGCTTGACTGCAGCGTGTCCCAATTTTCTACTTATAAGTAACGCACTGATGCTTTGGAAATTAGGGAGGATTTTTTTTCCCTCATACAATGCAACACATCAGGTTTTAGCTAGCAGTAGTGCCTCTCACAGTTATTAAATTGCAGTTAACATGGTGAAATTGTCCTGTCTGAACATCCAGTTGTGTCCAAGTTTCAAATATCGAGCTGTTGAATTGAAGTGAGGTTGAAGTATTTAGAGGTAGTCCTCCTCCTTTATTATTCCATGCACTTTGTGCAGTGTACCAGTCGCAGCAAAACAGCTCCATAGCATGATGCTACCACCACCGTGCTTGACAGCTGAAACAGTGTTCTCAAATTTGAAAGCCTCACCTTTACTCCTGTAAACACGCCTCTTGTAATTGTGGCCAAACAACTCAAATTTAGTTTTGTCTGATCGTACAACTTTTCTCCAGAAGGCACTTGTCTTTGTAGCTGTAAATTTCGGTCGAGCTTGAAAGTGTCGATTGTATTGAAGTATTGAAGCAGGGCCTTCTCTTTTGGTAGGCACCCTCTCAGTCCATGGTGCCGTAAAACTTGCCTCACTGTGGACAGCGACACTGGTGTTTCAGAAGTTTCCTCTTCACGGCAGGGTTCAGCCTTGATGGTTCCTGGATTGTTCCTTAACATCCTAACCAATCCCCTCTCATCTGTGACACAAAGTGGTGACACATCCAAATAACTTGTACCTGAAGTACAGTTGTTTGAACCAACAATCTTGGAATCTGTAGTTGTTTTTGACCACTTGTTAGAAAATGAAGGTGCGGTTTCGTACTATAGATGTCTCTATTTTGAAACACAGTATGACCAAGATGAAAAAAATATACTTAATTTTTAATTTGATGTGACGTGACATTAGGGATTGAGCCTGTAAATTCAGTCCAGGTTAGTATTGGGTGCCTTTAAGTTGCAGTCTTTTTAAGTGTTTTAACCTGCTTTTTAACAGCAGGTGGAGCAACACCTGCTGTGTTGCTCCACCTGCTGTTTCTCTATGACCTCAGTCACCATGTTCCTGTTGACTTTATTGTCTAAGTTGTTACTTTCAGCTCAAAAAAACCTCACACAGTTCATTTAGCAAATTATGGTCATTCTGAGAGTCAGAAAGGAGGATTATCCAGTGTATGCTCATTTGCTAAGGACTTGTTGATCACAAGTCAGCTTCACAGTCAGATCGGCGCCATGAAACCACAGTGAAGACTCAGACTGAGACGTTATAACCGTCTGCAGGCTGCACTGAAGCAGGAAGAATTAGTAGGGATACTCTTTACCACGTTCAGCATCCTCTCTTAGTGTTTTAGGATTGCTAAGAAGTATTAAACACAGGAGAATAGAGGTATTTGTACTTTTAACACTTTGAAGGTATTTCGGTCTGGATCAGTGTGATGGACAGCCATAATTAAACAGACCTGCCATCCCTAAAGCTCCACTGCTAGCATCACTTCTTTGAAAAAGCTTTCCCTGCCACTCTTGCACTTATAAACCAGTTTCTCTTGTTTATAAGTGATTGACTTGAATTCACCACCCAATAACAACAGAAGCGAACATATCCACATCCACCTCTGTACTTCATTCATGAGATTCCTGATGAAGTCTGATTAAAATCACATATCAGATGTTCATTCTTATTGTCCATTCACGGTTATCAAATATATGCAAGCCCCTCTGATAGCTCTCTTTCACTCTGCTCTCAGCGACAGCTTCAGCTCGTTATATCAGCAGGGTGCCCGTGAACCGGGCGCTAATTTGTCGCTTAACATGAACCACTGGCCCATTACAGCGCTCCTAACTGTTCTCGTGCGCTGCTAGCGGCACAGATGTAGCATTTAATAAAGAACATCACACTGCGGATGGAGTTAATTTGTAGTTCCAGTCACTTTCATCCCACAGCTATTAACTGATGACCAAATGTCGTAATTTACGAAGAAGAAAAAATGACAATCATCCTTTCCTCTGCCTGTGTCTTTTTACAGCCTCTAAAGTGCTGATAGCTCCTGTGGTCATTCTGCTGGTCGTGGTGCTCGGAGCTCTCGCGCTGGTGATAGGTAACGTATTATAAACACACACGAGCTCTAATCTGCTTCGGTGAGAGCAGTCAGCACTTATCGGCGAGACGGTTCGGCTCATTGTTTTCCTCCCGGCTGTTAAGGAGCTCTGTTATCATCTGTTTTCGGTCATGGGCATCTTTTTATTTTCTGTAAAAGTTCACTTTTTCTGTTCAAAAAGGAAAAAGCTGTTGATCCCGAGAAACACTGTAAGGGAGTAACCTTTGATTCCCAGAAGGACAGTACTGTGCAAGTCCTGAGTCACCCCTAATTTCTTTGTATGAGCCAGACTTTCTACGAACCTTTTAAAGTGATCTTGAGCAACAGCTGTCCAGGCTTTCTTAAGACTGTCTTAGGACATTGGCTGCTGCTTCACTCTTTTTCAGTCCAGTCCCTGTACCTGACTATTTTCAGAGGATTTCCTTTATTTGTTAAGATTCTTAACACTGACATATAAATCACTGAAGCTTAAAATATATAACTAACACAAGAGATGAACAAGTGTTGTGTCTACACATAAGAGACAACCTAGCAATGGACCAATTACAGTTTTAACTTTAAAATATGCGCTTTGTTATAGCAAAAAGTTATGATTTCTTTAGATAAATGTATAAAAAAATGTCAAAGATAATGCAGTTTGTCCCTAAAGATTTGAGGGAGACGAGATTTACAGTGGATGAACAATATCTGAAAGTCGTGTCCTTAAGAAATGGCTAGAAATTTAGCAAAGACCAGACAAAGAACCCGAGAGATGCATCTCCCCTCCATTATTGTTCACTGAAGCCTCATCTTCGTTTTTCAGCATGAACGGACGTCCACATTACTGAAGCTGTGTGAGATCATCTCAACAGAGAAAGGAACAAAAGTCAGCCAACATCCAAATAAAAGCTTTGAATGTCCTGGAAGACCAATTACAGAAAGCTGCCTATGAGAGTTCAGCCTGTGTGGTCATACCAAATATTGACTTTAAAGCTCTTTAAGCTCCACGTATGTTTGCAGGTTTCAGTTAACCGCTCCAGCAAAATATAAAGAAATGAGGAAGGTCAGGGGCTGAAGGTTTGCACAGTACTGTACATTTGCAAGAACATCCAGATAGAGACTAATCAGACTGCACTGTGAACTGCTCAAGCCTCAGCTGACCCGTAGTTATTAGTGTAATTAATGTTAATCTGTTTCCTGCTTCTGTAACTCCGACTGATGGTCCTCTGCGGACTGATACGGTGTGATGGCAGGTTCATCATTAATAGAATCAGTGTTGTGCTGCCGTCTCTCTCCGATGCCTTTCAGCTCCACATATACCACATTTGTTTGCACTGCTGCACAACAGAGAGCATTTAATGGTCGTAGACAGGACAGCGGTTTCACCTCTCTTCCACTTTCTGCCTTCTCTGTTTGTAGGGTTGGTTGTTTTCCCAATTTATTACGTGTGCAAGAAGAGGAAGAAGCAGCAGCGCACCAGAGGCTCCGGACGATGGATCTGAAACAATCACACACACACACACACACACACACACACACACACACACACACACACACACACACACACACACACACACACACACACACACACACACACACGGCTTGGAAAGACAACGCCCACATCTCCTCAGGGACAGACCTGCCAGCCTGAGTCATCACAAAACTCTTGAGATGAGCAACACAAACTAAACACTGGCAGTTAGAAAGGACCTCAGGTGGAATGATGTACCGAAATCTATAACATGAGGCCTATGTGAATGCACATCTGTACATCTGGATTATTGCTCTCAAGTGGGACTACTGCAAAACGAATGCTGTATCAGAATGCTGGATATTTACGCAGAAGAGTAATTTTAAAAAAAGCCCCCCCCCCAGTGCTCGTCACATAGAGGATGTTAAATGTAGGAACTTTTGAGGGCTTTTTTGGACGCACAGCAGGAAGTTTCAGCCGTGCACATTTTCCACAAATGTCACACTTTTTATTTGATTATTTTAAAGGAGAACAAACATAAATCGCAGCGTAAACAGCTGCAGTTTGGTTTGCACCCATGCTTTCCTACCTGTGGTTGGTTTGACGCTGAGATGCAGGAATACTGTGGACAGGAGGCTTTGAGAGTGTCGGATACCGGTAATTATGAAGGCGCCAGAAATGCCGGCTGCGCGGTGATAGCAGAGCCTCGCGCATGAAAAAGAAGGAAATACGTTTTTACTCATTTGCAAAGCTTGTTGTGCCACTTTTGGCTGGAGGAAAAAAGGGTGGGAAATGGAAATGAGTTTGGAACAAGCCATGATGGACATCGAGTTCTCACTGATGCAACACAAGCTGGATGTCAACTTTTCCCAGCATCTGTCAGATTTTTGGAAACATTTCCATCACAATTTAAACCCACAGCGTGGACAATAATGTGAAGGGAAGGATGATACTTGACTATTCTGGGTAACAGTGACTGGCTCTCAAATTCTCGCTGGAAGGTTTGAAAACTGGGCGTGTACCCAACCTTAAGAGTGACGTCTGGTGTAAAAGATCTCACACACACGAAAGTGAAACTTTGGAAGGCCCTTTGGAATTATAACAAGCCTCTGTTGCTTTCGGTTATGGTTTTCCATCAAACCTTCATGCTGTCTGTTTGTCCCTTCTGTCTGAGCTGATGCTGGTTTACACTCTCCCTCCCTGCATGGCATGTTGTTTCCAGTGAGCCCACACGCTGTATGCCAGTATCTGCATCATCAAAAAAAAAAAAAAAAGGAGCTGCTGTGCCAAAACAAAGCGCTGAATATGGCGGGATAGACGGTTTACCGCGTCCCTTTGTTTTGTTTTTATTGTTCTATTAGACGTGAACTTTTGCAGGGGCGTCGATGAGGTATAATGGAGTGTGCTAAAGAAATGGGGCTCACAACAAGCTGTAGAAGTGTACAGTAGATAGTTGAAAAGGGCTCAGAAGTGCAGACACTGACTGAAAAGACCGAGAATAGAATGTAGAGTTTGGGCCGCGATTTACCAAAGAGTTAAACAGGGTGTTATTGTTCTTAAGGTCATCCATTTTATTTGGATGTCAGCTGTATGTGCATCAGTTTTGTTTGTTTGTTTGCTTGGAGCTGTCTGCTTCTTGACAGTTTGGATAGTGACATAGCAATCTTCGACGCAAACCTCTGAATTCATTCGCACTGGCACACGAGAGAGAGAGAGAGCGAGCACAGCACAGCGAGCGCTGCCAGGAAACGGCAGATTTTTAAGAGCTTTAAAGGTCGCCACCTGGCAGCAGTCAGCCGGCTGCGCTCTCCACTTATCCAGCTATCCTCCACTCTGTCACTCCTTTTGTTTTTTTGTGGGTTTTTATTTATTTTTAGTTTATTTTTTTTATACCTTTTATGCCGCGTGATTGTCTTTTAACGTCCTTTGTCCGTGCCACTGTGACTGAACTCTGGCCTCGGCTGTGAGTGGATGTGGAGAGGCGGGTGATTACAGTGCGCAAAGCTCAATTGCAGCAGCAGCCTCAGAGAAAAAGGAAACATCCAAACCGATTGCTTTTTTTTCTTTCACACTTCTGATATGTGAAAATAACACACATCTGCCCAGTGGTGCATTGTGGAAGTGAAAAAGGTTTCGAAATCAGTCACAGACCTCTGTTTTTTTTTCTTCTTCTTCTTACTTTTTCATGGAGTCTATGGTGTTTTAAAGGAGATGCATTAAGAAAAACACAAAGAGACGGGTGCGTTCCAGCTGCACGCAGGAGACGACACGGTAGAGTGAGTAAATATATGGAAGGCCAAGTGATGAGAGGTTCCAGGTGAAATGTCTCCATCTGAAATAAACACTATGGCTGGAGGTGGGAAGTTGGTGTCGGAGCATCCGTAGCGGTTGCCGTCGGAGCAAATGTTTCAGCACGTTTCATCACCGAAGCGGATGTTGGATGGTTTGCAGTGCAATGCCACTAGTTGGGATTTATCCCAGGGACCTGATCTGTTTTCTACATCTGGGAGTTAACACATACAACGTGTCAGCTGTAGGCGCTACATGCATACAATGATTGTTACACACCCGATCTGAACGGCCACAACAGGGTCACAACTCTGGGTTTGAAACTGCTCTCAGGAAGTTTGCTGTTCTCTTCACTGTAACCCAGAGCCTCCCATCTCATCTGAGCTGTGCCACAGATATCCTCAACTGCACTGTAGAGTCACAACTCTTCCCGATGCCTGGAGCTGCAGGCATTAGAAACCTTGGTTTAAATTCCAGGAAGTAAAACCACTGTAGTGTCAAAAGAAGATCAAACTGTCTGGGTGCAGCCGGCACTGTCCGGTCTGCACTCTGGTCGCGGGTTAAACCTCTACATTACATTATGTATTAGTAAGTCAGCAGCAGGGAGGTGGTTGTGCAATGAATGGGCCAAACTGAATGCTTTTAACATTTGATCACATGCATTTCATGCAGGCATGTTTCAGCTACACTGGTGTATTGAATTGCTGCTTCTTCTTTTTTCCTTTTTTTTTTATTTATTAAAGAATTGGCAGAGCATATGACGGTTATGTCCTTTAGATTATTTCCATGGCGTTTTCCTAAATTTGAATTTTTTTTTTAATGGTTAGCTTGTCAAAAAAAAAAAGGTGGCAAATTTGCCTTTTGCTTTGTTTTGTTTTTTTATTATTTTTCTAATGCAGATAAATGAGGTCTTATCGGGTGGTTCTTTTCCATGTCACATCAGGTTTTTACCCCTTTATGCACGTGTGTGTTGCATAACTCTGCCCAGTGCTAATGCCAAGCACAAATCCCATTTTTGTTTTTACTGTTGTTATGTTACTATAACCAGCAGCTGTTTGGTCAAAGTTGTAACCAGAAGCTCCTCTGTGTATTCATTTAGTGACATTAGAGGGGTTTAGACCCATGATTTGACACCCATGGTCTGTTTTTTTTGTTTTGTTTTGTTTTATTTATATGACATTCCCAGTTTTATTGACATAAATATGCAATGGTGCCTTCACATCAACAATAGATCAGATTACAAACTTGTTATTCAGGGTCCGTGCAAATATTACAGACGAGTACAGTCTTATCACAGCCTACTAGTACAGTTAATAGATGTAAAATCAATTTGTCATATATATATATATATATATATATATATATATATATATATATATATATATATATATATATATATATATATATATATATATATATATATATATATATATACATATACATATACATATACATATACATATACATACATACACATACAGAAAAATACAGAAATTTTTTTTTTGTCTTTCCAGGATGTGTTACCCATACAACACAGAAGATATGCAGATGACTGAGTGGTTTTCTGCTAAAACTATGTTTTATAGCTTCACATTGAACTACACTTCTGAAATTTTATAAGTACCACAATCCAGTGGGTCTCACTACATCCCAACTACTCTTTGTACCTTTTTGCACAAGCTACTCTGTCACCATGTTTCCGACTCTTTGGATTCATTCGAGGAGGCTGTTGCGCTTATCAGATGGACATCTCAAATAAGTCCGACGCGGGACTAAGCCTATCTTGATGAAAGCGTTAATCATGCCAAAAGAAAAAAAAGATTTTAGTGTCATTTTATCATAAGTTTGACTCAGGACACGTGATGTTGCAATATGGTGGTGTATTATCAGTAACATCAGGTTGGGTTTTCCCTATCTAGACATGCAAAGTTGTTGGAACGACAACGGCAGCAGGTTTATGTGTACACGCCACACAGTTATCCACGGGTATTTCTATTCAAGGAAATGTCAGAGATGCTTGATAAGTATGCTCCTTGTTTTGACCAGGAATACATTCTTCCACCTGCTGCCACTGTCAGAAAGATCTGCTGGTAATATTTGTTATTGTTGCTCACTTAGCCAGGCACAAACACTGTTTTCTCCTGAACATTTGCTTTATTAATGGAGAATAAAGTAAATTAAGTCAAATGCCAAAATGCACTGGTTTGCCTGATTCTTTTTGCAATTAACGCACCACAGAAACAGTTTGCCTCTTTGTTCGAAGATGTGGAGGCCTTTCTTAATTATGCAGCTCTTTCACAGGTCTGTTTGACAGAGTGTTTAAATGGCCACAACCTGTGTGTTCATGTAAGCACGACTGTGACTGCAGTTTTATGTCAGCAGGGGTCATAAGTGCACCAGAGGAGGCGAAGCCAACATAACCGTGGGCAAAACCTCATTATTTACTGTGAACAAGCAGATGCTAAAACATCAGTGTAATGCTGAAAAGAAAACATGGCAGATTAATTAATAAAACAAGTCATAACACTTAGTGGCTTATTTAGTGTTCAACTGAATTGTGAGTAGCTGTGTCAGTAGGAGTGGTACAAACACACCAACAAAGCCAACTGTATTTATAAACAGCAACCATTGACCAAAGTGTTAAACACAGGAATAAAAATACATTAGAAAAAAGTTTTTAAAAATAGAATTGAATTACAACACAAAATGAAAGTATCGATACAAAAAAGATGAGTGAAATAATTAGTGCACAATGCAGAGGTGTTAGTACAGTCACTGCTTTTATATGTACTAGTAGCTCACCACATATAAGATTTTTACATTTAAGTACTTTTTATCTTATTTTTATCTCTTATTTATTTTGTATTATTATGTTACGTTTTATGTTTAAAAAAATAATGAAAATAAAAATATTTCTCCCCTTCCAACAAACACATTTAATTTCCGGAGCTTTATCGCTGTGGTTCCTTCGTTGTGTTCACCGAGCGCAGCTTCATGTGCACGGAGCAAATTAACTAAATTAAAACAGCGCGCGCTCATTGGCTCGCGCTGCAGGCTCCGCCCGGGATCTGGCCCAGCGCGTGACATCTAAGAAAACTTGACATACGGACTGACCCGAGGAGCGGTGCTGTTGCGCGTGCGGCCGAATCTTGTGTGACTCAGAGCGGGGGGGTTTTTTTGTGTTTTTTTTTAAATTAATATTTGTTGTGAAGCTCACCTGTGCGTCGCTCATGGAAACCAGGCAACAAGGTGAGTGAGTGCCGTTTCTTACCTCTCAGACCGGGATAACTGAACCCGCAGCGTCACTTTTTGTTTCGTGTTGATCTGATAATGAGCTGAACTTCAGCGTTGCCACCACTGTTATGACGTCGGTGTGGGAATGGAGAAGGGGGGAAAAGTGTATGAAGCGGAGCATCTGCTGCTGCTTATGTCAGCTTCATCTGTTGCTGCATGGCGCCTTCGGTGTAAGGACGGTTTATGCAGGGAGCCTCGTTTTTAAGAAGCAGTGCAACAGTTAAGTAGCTTCAGGCACACGCACTGTAAGACGACATGGAAATTCCTGACCAAATCCTGGGCTGGCTACTGTTTATCCCCTCTGTGTGGTGACTTTCCTGCTATTTGTGGAAGTTCTGCAAAGTCAGAATGCTTTCTATTCACCTCAGGAATTAGCTTAGCCCCCCTCCACCCTTCCCCTGTCCACCACCTTTGCGCTTTGGTCTGGTGCAGGTGCTGCAGGAGGAAAAATCACTGCTGCAGAAGTCCTTACAGAAGACGCATTGCTTTCATTCGCTACAGAAGTGCAAAGAGTGTGTGTTGTTTTTAGAGTACAGGGTGACTCCAAGCTATAGATAAATAACTTTTGACCTCAGACCAAGTGAATTGTTGTGAAAATGAGAGCTGGATTCACCAGCTCCAGCAGTAGCTCCGCTTGTGTGCAGTCAGTGAGATATAAAGGTTTGCTTATTCAGGTAGGTAATTGCATTCCTTTGCAGTCTGGTTCTAAATAGGTGCCTGTTACAGCTAACAGGAAGCCTGAAAGGCTCAGAGAGAGAGAGGGGGAAAAACACACTTATATGGAAATGTGAACTTTCCAAAGCCTTATAATCAACTTATTTGTGATTATAAAGCAATACTTAAAATGTGTGAGCTGATCCTTTTTTGGTTACCCATGTACAAGCAGCTGTAATGTCTGGAACAGGGAATTTTAAAAAAAGAAAAATGTCAACTACTGCTTATGTTATGTGCAGTATCTACTTTTGCCAGCTTTAATCAATTTTCTTTCAGTGTATGACCATCCCAAGCCTCTGATTTAGCATAGCCACATGACCGCTGGGCCGAATGGTAATCTTGTGACCGGAGGTATTTCACCCCCACAAAAAAGCAGGGGGAGGGGGAGACACACAGAATGGACAGTAAAGAAGGAGATATTCTTCCTCCGACTGAGCAACCTATGACATAAATCAGTGTTAGTGCTAAAAGACCCTCACAGTCCGTTGTTACCTGCTTTGAGTGGCTAAAATCACACGTTGCTGTATAAGACCCACCTCTGAGGAAATTATGCTTCTTTATTAGCGTAAGATGTGCTTTTAGATTCAAATGTATGCTAAGTGTTTTTCCACTTAAGTGCATGATCTTTTCTTCCCTGGAAAAAAATGTTTTTGCCAGTCAGCGTTGCCTCGTCATCAAAATGTGGAACCAGAGGGACATATTGTAAGTGAAACTGGCCTTATCCTGGCCAACTTCCTCCTGTAGTGCTGGAGTGTGGTGTAATGAGATTTCATCTGCAAGAAGAGAGCTTGTATTGCCTAATAGTCTCAGATATTCTTTCTGGATTGTTTCAAAGTTACACAAGATCCTGTTGTGAACCATCTGTGGCACTGATTTTTCCTTGGTCTGGGGCTCTAAATAATAACAATGAGGTACATCCTGTTTAAAGAGCTCAGAGATGTTCATATCAGTGCCGCAGAGGGTCAAAAATCTGGTTTCCTGTTCCTGCGCTGAGCCGGACCTAACTACAGCTGTCAGGGAGGAGAAGACAAGTCTCCATGTTTCCATGTATAACTGGATTTCTTGTGTCCCTTCACCCTGCTGCCTTGCTCTGCTGCAGAGATGTACTCTAGTGTTCTGAGTGGATCAGTGGTGGATTGGGGCAGCATGGGCCCTGGAGAGGAATGGGTTGATTCAGCCATACACGAGGGAGAGAAGGGTAAGACTCAACTCTCCCAGCAAAACAAAACAAAACAAAAAAAAAAAGTAAATCCACCCTGAATCACAAAAAGCATAAAGTCACGTCTGGTAGTGCTTTGAGCGATGCTGAAGCACCACTGATTGCGATGCCGGTACAGTAAAAGTGCAGAATGTTTAAAGGTGTCTATCTGTAGGAATTAGTGCAGCACTCGTTGCCCTGTGATTCAGTGTTGATTTAACAAACAGCGGTGCGTGAGTGTGGTCTGAGTGAATACACCAACAGGTAAGAAGACTAAAAGATTGGAATTGTATTCCTTAAATTGGAAAGTCACTCCTTTGATGTGGTTGAATTTGAAATAACTTTATCCAAATCAGCAGTGATCAGGCTGATTTGGATGTGATACCTGTTTAATAACACATAATTTATCTTTTCAAAGACCTGAACTATAAATGCGTATGTGGGAATGCATTTAAACTACACTAAATATTTCTGCAATAGAACAGACAAATATATCCTACATGTAATATGAGAGGATTTTGCTCATCTCCACAGGGAATTATGGTCCACCTCAGCCCTGCAATGCATTTTAGCATCTTCTTCCACCACATGCAGCCGTCTCCTTTAAAAAGCCCTCACAGGTTCTATGAAACCTTGTAAATGCTAACATTGTGTCTGCTGGGTGAAGTTTAGACATCTTTCATTGGTTTTGGAAGAAAATTGCATTGCATATCTGTTACAGTGTAAACCATTTAAGGGATATACTGTATACGTAAAAGCACTGGCAAAAAAAAGTTGGCAGTTATGAGATGTTTACTGACTGATCGGATGATTTCCTTAGTCTGAAATGACTCTCATTCCTGTGTTTCCCTTAAACTAGTAAGCACTCTGTTCTGTCTGCTGGAACTTCCTGTATGCTCACGGGCAGTTTCACAGCCTGTGAGATTTCCCACTTTTGCCTTTTTTTCCCTTCCTTAAGCTAAAATATTAAATAAGAACTAACTGGTTGCAGAATAAAAAAATTGTGTTTCTCAGGTACTGAACGTGTTTTAAACTGTGACTTTGCTCAGGTTTGAATCAGGGTAAGTTTTACCCCTCTGATGAGGAGTCCCTTAGCAGACGCTCATATGGGGAAGGTTTGGCCTCCGTCGTCCAAAATGGGGAAAACCTGACAGAATGGGGTAAAACTTCACCATCAGGGGACAGCCGGTGGGGTCACACATCAGTGTCCGACACCTGGGCCACGTCCACCACTTGGGATATGCAGCTGGACAGCACAGGTGACAAGGGACATAGATATAGAGCCTGTAGATTAGATCTGTCATTCACTTTGGCTGAACATTTAAACCAACAGCTACCCCTAGGGCTTCTGTTGGCACAAGCAACATGGTAAGCATCAGGTAGTCTGATCTGTAACAAAGACATAAAAACTAAATTCAGTCTCTTATCTCATTAACGATTGAATGTTTGTGATACCTGCAGATACATGATTTTTGTGGTGTCCACAAATGAGATTGCATTCAGAGGTGGCAGTGACTGTTGTTTATCACTTGTGTCACGTTAACATAATATCCATCTAGAATCTCATATGGGTTGTATCCCTAATTGTTATAATTGAAAAGCAAGCACATAGAGCATGCTGTATTTAATACAGTTTGCATTTAGAACTCAAATATGGACCACGCCGAGTCTAACAGCAGCAACACGAAAAATGTAATCAAACAATTAACCAGTTGGTAAATTTAATAAATCCAAATTTCTGAAAAGTTTTTGTGAATGTGTTTTCTGTCCGTTTCCAATAGTGTACATTATGTTAAGTGTTCAAGCAAAAGGTCCTTTTGCTGTAGAACATGGTTTTGAAACAGTGGTTGAATATTGTAAGCTGCTGTGTTAGCTAGAAAGAAATCCGCAGTTTCTAGAAAGTAAAATGCATTGTGTAAATGGGAAGCCTTTGTCTGCAGAGGTGTCAAGGTATCAGTAGCTTGGGGAACTTGGACAGACTAAAGTCAGGTCTAAAAAAACAAACAAAAAAGCTAGCTAAAAGGAAATCAAGGTTAGCTACAAAAAAAATGCAGATATCCTCAGCTAACAAGTAAAGAACAACACTCAAATGTGGTCACTGATTGCTACCTTTACATCTATATTAAGTAGCAGCAGAGATGGTGCGTTGTGTAGTGTTTTGTTTCCCAAGCTTTACTGACTGGTAGAAAATATCTAAACCAGGGCTGTGCCTGGCTATTTAAGGTCTTCTCCTGGCTGTGTAAACAGGGACACTGCTTTTTCAGTGCACTTAAGACAGACATGAAAAGCTTCTATTGAAACCGCAGGGGTTTAAAATCTCATTGTCCTCCTGCTGTGTAATGTTAGCAGAAAATGCTCTTTACTATAGAAAGGCCTTCAATGGACTGAACTGCTGCAAGCTGTGCTTGGTTTCGTGCTGTACACTGTATTTGTGTGTGAGTTTGCTGCATGAGCTGCTGCTGTGTCCCCTTTAACCTTAGTTTTCAAAGAACTTAACTGCTGATATGTTAAAGTAGCCACTACAGTCAGTGGAGAGTGGCAACACAGTGCAGTACATTAGTCTTTACTAACCTCACTGTCTCCTCACCTGTCTTATAATGCGGCCGCATCAAGAGAGAGGACACCTCACCGCAGGTATGTGAAAACATTTTACTTCCATCCCGTCGAAATGGCATCTGAGTCAGCGTTTTAAGGCATAACTTTAAGTGCTCATTGACACACGGCTTGCATGTATTTACCTTTCTTGTGTTGTGTGTACACGGTCTCCTGCTGTTTCCTGGTACTGTGTGCTGCTGTTAAGACCTTTACAAATATCATAAATGGAAATGCTGCAACAGTATGAGACCGCTCAAACTGAAATGGTCTAAATGAGTTCACCTTCAGCTCTTACGTTATTTTGGGTCTATGCACCTGTTTGCAACTATTATTTCAATAGAATAAGAAAGTAAAAAATCATTGCTAATCAGAAAGTGTCATTTACTGTAGTTGTTTCATTCAGGTTATGCATCTGAAGCGTGTGTGTGTGTGTGTGTGTGTGTGTGTGTGTGTGTGTGTGTGTGTGTGTGTGTGTGTGTGTGTGTGTGTGTGTGTGTGTGTGTGTGTGTGTGTGTATATCATGGG
>VURO01002804.1:0-13290 GCA_015108175.1 Pelvicachromis taeniatus
GTGTGACTATGCTTTATTAATGGAGAGACAGGGCTGCATATCTAATGGCGACAGCAAGTGAGAACGAAGAGGCTGCTGGGTATGATCCATTTACATGCATGCTAATAACAGAGCACATTGGGCCCGGGATGAGCAAAAGATCTCTCTATAATCGACCATCCATCATTAAGATGTGACTTTCCCATCAGACACAGTGCGTCATTACTCTGCACACACAACAGGCAAACAAACATGCACAAACACACTCACTCAAAATCACTTTATCTGCAATTGTTCCTTCCTTTCATCACCTTTGCACACACTGTGTATTTGTATCAGTTGGGAAGCATGAGAAGCACAGTCACAGAGTGGAACAAGTAAAAGTTAACAAGCTTTCACAATGGCACAGCTCTACTCAAAAGGGTCTTTGTAAAGCCAGACTTCTCTTTCAGTAATGAAGCATGTGTCAGAAGCGAGCTCACCTCTATAAAAGACAGCGACCTGAAACGGCACACACTCACACACACATACACAGGTTTATCCCTGCACATATACAGCTTATGAGATTACTGATGGAGTTCTGAATTCCACTGCACAATAAATGTCATCCACGTGTTCCAACTACAGGGCGGCCTCATACGTCCTGCAGTGGTTTAGGAGGTCATTGTTGAGGGAAAGGTAGCTGGTCTCCAGTGGCCCAGTGTCAAACCTCAGCTCTCACAGCCGCTTGCTCCTCTCGGAGGAGGAAATGAGTAGCGGTGTCTGCTTTCCACTCAAGGGAGTGAGAGCACTTTGGGGTCCTTGTGCTCTTGAAATGGCACATATTTAGGCAGTCTGTAAATGCACCCACCAAAACAGAGAACGACTTAATGATGTTGGATTAACCGAGCAAAGTTTGAGTGTGAACTCCACCTTTTATTTTTATTTATTTATTTATTTTTACTATGGCTGGTACTTCTTTTTAGGATCCTCGTTATTCTTTATACTACAAAAAGGCCATTTAAGGGAAGCAGTTTTACCTTTAGTGTATGAACTAAGCGTGAATTTAAAATGAAATTGTAGTTGAACTTTTATACTCGTGTTAATCGTGTGATTTGTGAAGGTTTGTTAGCTTTAGTTTGTTTAGTAGCTGCTCACATTAGGGATGTGTTATTGATTGGTTAGTGTATGATTTGATTATTTGGTACACTTTATAATTAATTGGTCTTATTTTGTTTACGTTATTAAATCTTAAAAGCCATTTTTTTCAAGAAACCTTATTGCTGGATAACTCTCAGAAAGTTTTTAGTTCATTCCCAAATTCACCACATTTGCGGTTCCTTTGGGTTATTTAAACCTTTTTAATGTTATCTGATCTCTCAGACCTCTTTTTCAAACAAGTTAGTTATCCCATAAAAGATTTGCCATTAACTGATGATGTTGCACTTCCTCTTTCTAATCTGCAGAATATAACAAACACACTGATGCCCAGTCAAGACTTAAACTTGAAAACCTGTTTTCTTATTCACTGCTCCACGTGGTTTGAAATTAAATGCAGTCACATGCCGGGTCTTCATGAGATCCTCAATGCCCAAATATGATGCCAAGAAAAAAAAGCAAAGTTGACATCGAGGAAGAATTCACACTTAAAAAATAGCTCATTAACTTCTAATCTCGCAGTTAATGTGATCTGTGCTTGATGGAGCTTTATCTTATTTTGGTCTAATTTTTAGGTTTAAGAAAGCTCTTGAAGTAGGGAAGATGCCACTCGATTAAACGCAAACATTTTGCATTTTAGCAAAAGTTTTGTGCTGTAAATTCATATATTATATATTTTACATTATATTTTTAGACTCTGTCATCGTACGTATGCCTGCATAATTAACAGCCTGGAAACTCACATGTATATACTCACAAAACTTGCTCACACTCACAGTAAGACCTACATATGGCAGACAGTGAACAGGCAAGTTGGGCAGCTGGCCGGTATTAAATTGGATCCCTGGGTCCCCCACTGTTCAGTGAGACTTAAAGCCATATTAAAGACATCTCATACAGTTCTGCAGCAGTGGGAAAGCATGGACAGTGGCCAAGCAAAGCAGCCCTGTGCCAGCCACACCCTTGGAGGACTACATCTGCTCTCAGTCCACTTCTTTATGTGTAGCGTGACATATCGTTCCATGTGCCTATATGCCAGTCATTCCTAATCCGCACTTTAACACAGAGTCACACAGGCGTGAATGAATGCGTGTCCGATTGTGTTCACCAGTGTTTTATGTGACTTTGCAAATGTTTGTGTGCTGGGGATGGACTTCCTAATGATCTGCTCACTATAGAGGTTTGAATTTAGCAGGCAAAAAAGGGAGTGAGCTTGTGCATCTGGTGGCTGCTCACGACTGACTTCTTGGTGTGATGCACATTGTGTAGGCAGATAGTGGTTCATGTAGCATGGTCATTTTTTATTACTGGGCTGTGCCATATACAGTTGACATAAAGCTAGTGGAGCAGTTAAGCCTGAAGAAAGTGAGACGATGTGCTTGTGGAATCACTCTCCGCTGTATCTCACACTTAATTGAACTGTTCTCATTTCCTGCAAAACCCAAAACCAATGGGATGTTTCAGAGGTGATTAAATATGCTCTTGAAAAATGCAAGAATCGTCCAGAGAGTGAGTTTGTTCCAAATAGGACAGTGATCTGCTGGCTTTTGTTCCTGTCTGCTTTACCTACATCCGGCCAAAAAACAACCAAATTTGTACATTTAAAACTGCCGTTGAGGAAGAGCTCCTTCTCAAACTGCCACATTGGCAGGAAGGAGAGCAGGAAGGATAATGGGGGTAGTCTAATAAGTTTGTTTGGCTTGTTAGTGTGATTGTTTTCCCACAAAGCTAATTAACTGTCTTGGCCCTAGGGACCCTTCATTCTATATCCCACTATCACCACCCATCCACGCACACCCACACACATATGCACATTAATCTATCCATCCCCACCTTGCTCACCCCCTCTGAGCTGCCTACTCTCTCACCCTCACCAAAGACAGTTCTGCGTCTCTGTCTTTGGATGCTGTCATGTGTAAATTGATGGAGGGTCTAGTGATTGTCTGTATGGTCCCAAGGTGCCTTTCCCTACCGCACAGGCATCCTCTAGATTCTTCCTGGCTCACTGTTGATTACGATAAATCAATCTGAGGGTCAAACACTTGGACTGGGGCGCTGTCATCTCCAGTGGCTACGGGGGTAAGCTGGCCCAGGATAAGAGGGCGTTTCCTCGAACCCCTGTGACCCCCTCGACCAGTCTTGTTTCCGTGGTGAGACCTTCATTAAGGGACAAATCTGTTCCTGGAGTTAAAAGACAGGGAGTGGGTGGGAGTTGAGGGTGGTTAGGTGCTTTTGTTTTTCATCACATCGCTCTCCTCTACCTCTGGTGGCCTTATTTCTCTGTCTGGTAGGGCTGGATAACTGACAGGTAACGGCAAAGCAGAGCAATAATGCCATCCCTCTGGCCTGTATAGCAAATAATTCCGGAGATTTAATCAATGGCCGAGAGGAAAAGCAGGGCCAAATCAATAGAAGCCTGGCTGCTTGCTCCCCAGCTTTGAAGGTGAATCCGGGCCTTGCTACATAAATTGGACTAATTGAAGAGCATGCTAGGAAACAAGCCCCTTACAAAGCAGGTCTGTGTCAGCATGATACTTGTAGAAGTGTGTAGAAGTGCAGAGGCTGAGTTAATAAGCTGACATAAGCCTGGGCAGAAAAGTAGGGATAAACACAATATTAGTTTCATTTAAACTGATGACAGCCATCCCTACTTGTTTAGGTGATGAGCATGCAGCATTTATTGCTTAGTTGGGCATATAAAATTGGATCTCACGTTTTAATCCTTTTTAGGTGGTAATAAAAGATATTTTTTAAACCTTGATGCTCTGTATCTGGTATGTTTCTTCTTATTTATCTATCACGGAGCAAAAGCAGCTCCATGTTTTCACACTGTACAATGCACGAGAGTCTTAAAGGAGAGCACTAGGATGCTGAGCTCAGGACATCAATCCAGTGACAATGATACATCTCATCAGCAGAGACAACAAATTAAAAACACCCACTCACAGACACGGCTGTTCAATAGATTGGCCTTATTTTCGGTGGGAAAATGGGGGCATTCTTCACAAAAAATAATCAATCAAAGTAAATGACCCTGCTGTTCACAAAGCTGTCACAGCACAGCAATGCTGTATTAGCCATAAGATCTCTCTAATGGTCAAGCTGAGATCTTCCCTGAGACCTCATTTCAACTTGGATCTCTCATGGGGGGGTGAGATGGAGCCCCGGGGTCTTAGTCTTCAGGTCGGTTTTAATTAATAAGTTCTGAAGGAATGGCAAAAACAACACAAGGTGCTAACCCTGTTAGCTGAGTGGCATGTTATAGCATTAAGCTCTGCTGATATGGGTGGGTGGAGGGGTGAATTAAAAGATTTTTGCTGCGGATTGGTTCACAATGCACCAGGAAGGAGATCTGAGCACAAATGAAATGATTGTATCAGATAGAAATCGATAGCAATCCATGCCTTCCTTAATCCTGCACTAGCTCCCGGATCACTCCCTGATGCAGGCAATCTTTCAGCCATCATTACGACACGCAGATCGATAGCGGGCAGCAAGGCCTCTGGTTATGTTTCTGGCTACACTGCAAAGTATGAGAGAAGAGTCTAAAGGATAAGAGAGATGGGACAGGATGATGAGGGAAGCCAGTGTGGTTTTAAATGTCTGCCAACATGAACTTGTGATGTTGTTAGAGGTAATTAACAAGAAAAGAGGGCAGAAAACAAGTAATCTACATAACCTAACAACCCCCCCCCACCCAAAAAAAAAAAACCCAAAAAACTTTAAATCCTGCTAAAGCTCCAAAGCACTTTTGTTATGTTATTATCCTGCAATAGAGATTTGAGTTAAGCACCAAGCATATTCTGCTTCAAGAGATGGATGATGAAGCTTGGAACAGTGTTTTATGGTTGTAATCAGAACAGGTGCACATCATCTATCAAGGCATAATGAAATTGTACAAAGTGCCTTCTTGTCTTCAATACTCCTGACATCCTGTTTCAGTTTATGCCACAACCAATGAAAGAGACCATCTCATAAGTCTTGCTGGCAACATCTCTGGGGATCCGAGTGAAGAAAAACAGGCTTGAGTTAGTACGTGCGATTTTGGTTGTGCAGTGATTGCATTCGTATGATGTGAAATATGAGGGAAAACAATGCAACAGCAACAGACGTGAGTCCTTGCAGACTCGAAGCGGCACCTGCAGAAAAGGCACCATGGAGCAAATAAAAGAACTTTGTGCAGAAAACTCACGGGGTATTTGTCGCACAATTTCTTCTTGAAAAATTAATTGGCTAATCATTAACACCAGTGGCCTTAACAGCAGGAGGATCCATCATTAACACTACTGGCCCGAGCTGCTGAAAACACAGAGAAAGCGCCTGTGGCTTCAACCTCTTGCTTTGTGCTTTGTAGTCAAGTCACAGTGTATGTTTAAAACCCCTCAATTAAAAATGGCGAGTGGGGCGCTGCTTTAATGATAGCTGTGATTTTAATCAGGAGTGCGGTATTCCTACTAGGTCCTGGAGGTCTGGGGGTCTCGCTGCGCACATCAACTTATCTGCTTCCTAAAGCTTCCCTTTTTTAATTTCCCACCTCAGTCAAAGTCTGCTCTGCTCTCCTGGTACTCCTTTCACTCTGCTTCTCTCCCCCAGCAGACCTTGCTGTTAGGATGCAAATATTGAAAGAAAAAGCACCACAAGTAATTAATTTCATTAGCATCAATATTCTACTCATGAGCCACAAACACAAGCAGAGAGATAGCTGGTACAGGAAATCTCAGCGATGGAAATTATAGTAAGGGGATATGAGCAGGAAGATGGATAGAAAGAAGGGGAGAATGATTGTTTACTCTCCCTCTATTCTCTGTCTCTGTCTTATCACCTTATTTTCTACAACCCTGCACCGCTTTGAAAAAGACTACTGGGGCAAACGAACTTCACCCAGCAATTAAGTGGGGGGGGGGGCACAAACACTCAGCGTAATTACTACCGCACATTGCTGCTGTCACAAAACTCAGCTTGCCCTCTGGTCATAAAAAAAAAATACACTGAAGAATATTTAGAAATGAATTATTCAAAGTGATTGTTCGCACTCAATTATTCATAGGGCCCCGGCGAAGGGAGATTTGCATCTCAACGCTGTAAATATTATTAATCTTGCCAATTACAAAATTCTCTGCTGCTCCAAATTCTTCAAATGATGTTCCAAATGTGCGCGGCATTTTATAGCCTTTAATGTTTAAGTGGCTTGAAATGAATGTGCTACAGCTTTTACAAGTCATCTGGAAAACAAATCAAGTTCTTCTGAATGAGAGTTTTCAGCGTGTGAGACATAACTACCGCAAAACTGCCAAATGCTAACAGCTCGGACAGACTTCTGAATTTTTAACTTGTAATGCTCGGAGTATCCATGGAAACAAAAAAACAAAAACATGATTCATCTGAGTTCCAGGACAGCACGATATCCATGCCTATTAATTGATTTTAACTGCTGTTTTAAGGTATTGATTAATTCTTCTTGAGAAAGAAAAACTTTTTGGATTTTCTCTGCTGTCAACAGAAATCAAATGCACAGATTTAATAACTTGAATCCTGAGATCTGTAAGCGCTCTGTGATTGTGCAAGTGCTAAAATACAAAAGTGATTGACACAGCCTGCACATGCAGCTGCTGCTGCATGCTGCATGTGCACTTTATCCAAACAAGACAGCTTACAGAGACAAATATGAAGTAAAATATACCAAAACTGGGTAGATCGTTGCAGAGGCTATTGCTATTTGGTTTTGCATCTTTGCCTCAGACAAACAGCTTTTCGTGCCCATTTTAATCATGAAAGCAGAACACATGTTCTGCTGCAAATCTGGACCCTGGAATTAAAGGGAAAACCTAAGCCAATGTTTTGAAGTCCTGGGAACTTTTCCCCATGCAAGTCATCATAAGTCAGTAAGACTTTCTGAACAGGCTTTTGTGATCAAGAGCTTGCTTGACCAGGAGGAAATCAGTATGCAGCTGTGAATTATTGTGGTCACAGATGCTTTCCAAGGCTTTGAGAGAGGACTCATATAGTGAGTGTTTGATGTTAAGAAAGAGACAGACCACTGTGAAGTCTGTTCTGGACAGTGTTGCGAGTCAGTTTTTTAAATCTTGTTGTAGATCGTCATGAGTGTTAAAAAATTTGGCCAGTGGTGGAAAGTATTTGGTTCTCTTAAGAAGGAGACCTCTATCCTGGCAAACGATGCACTTGGTATGAAAACACGGGGGTTCAGCTGTACATGTTTGTACAAGAAAACAAAGTAAGCCATTGAAAGTTCAGTACCAGTTTCCATTTGTTGTGGGGACATTGGATTCAAACAGTGAAGTAATCCTGTGCTTCTTTAGTCCCTCGGGTGCCAGGAGTGGATAAAAACTCACACGTGTTAAAGCCAACAGCAGAACATTTGGCATCATATCTGAGACATACAGGAAGGAGCAGAAAAGGCTCTCGCCATCCAGTGGTCACTAAAGTTTTTATCCTGTGAAAGGCTGCAGAGTGATTTAGTTCATGTCACAGTAGTTCATTGTCACAAGTGCCATGTTTTTGTGCAGTACACATAGCACAGGAGACCAGGTGAGCTGCTTCTGTTGTAACTGATATATCATCAGCTCAACTTAAATTGGTGTTAAATGTGAGCAAATCTAAGTTCATGTTATTCTCAAATGGCAAAGCCTCCGAAGATCAAAACCATTCAATGGGCTGAAATTAAAATGGCTGCATCTTTAATGTATTTAAGTATCATTATAGATCAGAATTTGTCATTTGACATGTTTTTGTCTGAGCTGAAACCTTTTTTGTGTGGGAAAAACTCAAAACTTGTGAACTCTTTGTCTTTTGACCTTTTTTGGGCTTTGGTTAATAAATGCACCAGACCAGGACCTGAAAAGGCAGGATACTCTCTATCTTTGTACTTTTCATTTTATTATTTGCTGTGGAAATTGTGTACATCGCTGATCTTTGAATAATACTGATAAGTGGCCATCTCTGCATTAACAGACTTGGTTGTTTTATCTTTAAATCTGTACTTGAGCTGTGGGTCTGTATGTGTAGAAATTACTACCAGTACAGAATGAAATGAAATAAAATGTTTTTTTTAAAAGAAAGAAACACCAACATTGTATTTAGTACCCACTCCCAACTTTTGCAGTCCCTAATATATTTACTAAAGCTACCAGTATCCTTTAAACAACTGAGCAAGTTGAGTGGACTAACACAATCTTTTGTTTGTGTGTTACCATGTGAACTTACTGTACAACACAAACTGAAAATCAGTCTCATTGTTTGAAATATTATGATATTTAAAGTGATGAGGAACACATCAAAGGCTGAAAGATGACAGCTCAAAACAGACGGTCAACACATCATCCATCTGTCCCAGCCTGATTTAACAGGTCCACTAAGAGCTCTTCATTTGCCTACACACCTGATTCTTACACGAGTGACAACAGGTTATATCACCAGCACATGTAGCTATCAGTAATGTTGACATTAAGAAGAGGTGAGGAGGGATGACCACAAAAATCACAGTGACTTGCAAAAGTTGCAAAGGTTTACTTTTGATTGGGATAGCACAAAAAAATAAAAAATAAAACCACCATGTTTTAAATATTGGTTAAGACTTGCTATTACCTTTCTTCTATTCCCTACAAATCCATGCTAGAACATATAATTTATGAAATGCAAATTAGGGTCCATTTACAGACAGTTAATTAAATGTATGTCAACTTTGATATTACAGTTAGCTAGTGTCACAGATTGTGATAAATGGAACACGTGCTGGTCTGCGGTAATAATCTGTCCGGGCTGATTTCATTAAGACTGGAAGACTGGAAGGCTAGTGGCAGAGTTTTGAATCCGTGCATCTGTCTGTGTAAATGTGTGATTTGGCTGTGCTGAAATAAGTCCAAAGAAGGGAATTTATAAAGGTCAGTATAATAAAATTCTGCAATAATTTATGTATTTGCTATGTAACATTTTTTTTCTCTAGATTTTATGTACAAATGTTATTCAAATTTAAATCTCCATTAATATCTTTAAGTTACAGCAGTTTTGGGTCCCTGAACAGAAAAACAAAAACAAAAACAAAAAAACCCCTTAATGTTTATTGCACAGCTGGATTGGCTGAGAGGGAGAGAAACAGGTGATAACGGAGGCAGAAAGTAGTGTGAAGCCTGGTGTCTAGCAGAGATTGGTCAGGCAGGCTGAAGGTGAGACAGAGCTGGTAGGCATCCTGGAAAGCGAAGAGTTGACCTGAAGTGCAAGGAGATCACAGTTTGTCAAATAAGTAAACACGAGAAACTGCTCATGTTTTATTGCCAAAGAATGCCCCATACCACGTAGGTGTCGGAATGATCTGGCAAAGACTGGATGAGGACCGTGGTAGATTACTGCAGGGGTTAATTAGGTGATGATAAGCAGGTGTGCCAATTGCCATCACCTCAGGAGCTGACACACGCACACTCATGCGGGCACACGCACACACACACGCACGCACACACGCACGCACACACAAAGAGACGAGCAGAAAGTTACTGCAATTATTTTCAGTGCATAAAACTCATTTCCACCCCATGCTTTTGTGCATTTACAATACAAATACCTGCATCGTATCTTGAAACTGATCTTATACGCAAATACATAGGATATCCAGTCATGTACAGCAGCAGTATGGCGTTATTTTTGTGCCTCTATTCTGAGCACACGTAAATAATTTTTACAGTACAAATGTTGCATTTTGAGGAGATAATTATTTTGAGCGAAGAAAAGCTTAATTTGAGTGAACACAATCAATTGCTGCGTGCAAGAAATGTATTTCAGTGTTTGCGATTATCCATATACACACACAATAACAGCCCTTCTCGCTCTGTTATTGGCATTTGCTCTCGCTCAGATCTCTGCTCTGTGTGCTGACAGACATCTGTGGACCTGCACTTAGCGTGTCGCTCCCACTCTCAACATCTCTGCTCCCTGCACGCTCAACTCTGTATGTACACATTGTAAATGTGCCACAAAACCAACCAATCACAGACTTGGAAGCAAAAATTCTGGTTGGCTGTTTCGGTCTCCAATCAGCTCGCTAGCTACTGCACTCTGGAAACACTGTCCAAAATGTAGCTAAACCCATTTTTGGTTAGTTTGTTTAATTATTTTATTTAAAAATACATAATTTTTTTTAAGACCGTTGTTGATTCTAATCTAGTTTAAACCAAACCACTCCACTGGGTTTAGCTACATTTGGACAGTGTTCCCGAAAAGCAGTTAGGGGAATACATATTTGTGGCTAATGAGTAGAAGTTGCCAGATGATTGCAGACCAGTCTCTAGGTGGTCGTGTGTCTACAAAACCTCAATAAAATAAAGCCTTTATTTATATTTAATGATAATGTACCATCTTATGTAACTCAATAAAATATGGCCTTGGAGACATATCAATGTAAAGTTAAGGGAGAGAAACACAGTCATTGTAAGTCACATAGTTTAGTAACTGTCCAGTTGAATCCACCTTCACCCAGTGTGTTGCATGCACCAGGAATCTTAACATTTACTTGTAACCCAGTGTCTCTCACTTCCCTGTCTGTGCTTCTCTCGGGTATCAGGGTAAATGAAAGAATGACACTTTGCAAGAGACTGAGTAGCTTTTTGGTCTGGCCTCAATTAGTATGGGACACCCCTGTGTTAGAAGAGAAATCCAAACCCCCTTTATAGAAAAGCTGATGACAAAGGTGCAAAAACTAAATTTAAATAGCGGATTCTCAAAGAATCCGAAGCATGTGCATGCACATACAGATTCACCATAGACTTTTCCACAAACTGATGTAATTTTCAGTTTTTAATGCTCTTTGATCTTTGAAGTGCTGCTGACAATATAACACAAGTCATACAGACATTGAACTAGGTCTTTTTCCTCTCCTTCCACCCCTCACTCCCACACGATCCCTCATTGCCTTGCAGGCCGCAGAGTGATGTGTCATTTTATAATCCTTTCGAGGCTAAATTACATTAAGAATATCCTCTCATTAATTAAACCTGCTATTGGCAGCACCTGAGATAAAACAGATTATAAGAGCTGAGAGTGAAAACACAAAGCACAAAATGCTGGAGTCAGCACTTTCTGTGTGTGTGTGTGTGCAAGTGCGCATTCCTGAGAGTATACTAAAGGGGATAAAAAGCTTTAAAGAGAGACTGCAGGAAGAAATAGCACAGTTATATATGCTGGTGTGTTTTTAGCTATAGATGGGGCTGGAATGAATACTGTGCTTTGCTACAGTGCTACATTCACTTTTATTTTAATGCTCCTTCTTTTGGAGATTTACAAAAGTGGTTACTTTTAGGGTTAGTAGGTGCTACACTAAACTTTTTTTTTGTGTCTTTGTTAGTGCCTATTAAAACAACATATAAACTCAACAGTGGAAAAGTATTGGAAAGGTAATTAGTCACTGCAGTCATCTGCTCTTTAAACATAACACTTGTTAATACTATAAACAAACATTTGTGTGAAAATGTGGAAAAAAACCCATTCTGTGTTAATTACTTAGATTACAGATTAAATACAAAATCTATTAGATCTGAGTTGATTTTAATGGTCTGGCTTCAGAAGAAAAAAATTCAATTTCTCGTCTGAGCTGAGGAGTAACCGACGATGGAGTCTATAAAAGAAGAAAAGTCAAAGCAAATACTGCATAAAAAATGTATCAGAAATACCTCCTTCAAACAAAATTAATCATGATAAAACTTCACATTAACCACACTCCTCGTGGTCGCTGTCAGAACTGATTAATGGCAAAGCGAAGAGGAGTGAGAGGGTGAGAAGTAGGAAAGAGGAAAAAACAAGAAGTTGTATAAATATTAAGTGAGTCCAAATGGCAATGCATGTTGTCTTTGTATGCACATGATGTAAAGCCATTATGGAGTTCATGCGGGTCCCTCACAAATGAATAAATCACTGCCTTTGGACAAATTAATCAAAGTGCCCAGCTGTTGCTGTGCGTGGCTAACCGGCTGTGGAGGAAGAAGAGGCCGAGACTCCTTCCCTGGGTGTGTTGCTACCCTCACGTCCTCTCTAAGACCAGCAGACCTGAAGTGGTAGATTAGGTCTGTCTTCTTCTGATTGATGGTTCTACTTCTCACATGATACTCAATCACCAGGTCAGATGTTTGTAATATTGATAGACCTCCCCCTTTCTTTCAAAACAAATCAGAAAATGGATGACTTCTGTTACTATTTACAGAATAAAAACTGACTTCTTTTTCTACAGGCAGACAAAATGAAGTGTTTAAATGTCTTTATTTACAAAAAAAAAAATGCAACAATAGTGAATTTCTGTACAAAATACTTTTTTTTTTGTAAAAAAAATATGGAGGTAATGGGTTGCTTTCTTATAAAAAGTGGATTACATGACAGCTACACTTTCTCTCAGTGAATATTTTGATACACATTGAGGTTTGTAGATGAAGAAATAAAGAGACATTCACTCTATGAGGGTTTGTGTTTATCTGGTTTGTGGTTTTGTTTTACACATTTTCTCTAAAAGTCGGTTTTCTGGTGAGTATGATGGACTTTCTTATCCATTACACAGTATCCTTATCGAGTATCAGTGCAGCCCAAAGATATCCGACTAGTACCACAGTCATTCTGCAGCATGAAAACAGGCCTGAATGTGGATTCTTCACAATATGAACAACACAATATGAAGGCTTGTAGCAGATGGTATGGTTCCCACTGAGCCACAACCTCTCCTTTATCGAGTCCACCTGGGATTTCGTGAAGAGACAGAAGCAACCTAAAATCTGTAAAAGAACTATGATTTGTTTTACAGGATACTTGGAAAAACTTTCTGTTGCATAATATCATATTTTGAAAGCGCTATACTTTTAGAGCCAAAAACTTTGTCATTTTATGTTTATTGCGTAACTTTAGTCACTTATGCCATTTGCCATAATTCATACCTATAACCTTGAAATACACCATAAGATAATCCTACGTCGTACTGTAAAGCAAATTAGCAGGTGCCAACATAACGGCAGTCATGCATGTGCCACGGCCGTCACCTGCTCTGCTTCTGGTGTCACGATGCACTTAAGGTAATGGGAACAGGAGACATGTCCCTTTCTTGCTCTTTCTCCTCATTTTCCCTGAAAACATTTAATGTTGTCATTTTTTTTCTAACTCATGAATTGATTGTTAACCCTGCACCCTGCACAG
>VURO01002804.1:22954-42264 GCA_015108175.1 Pelvicachromis taeniatus
TGTATAAAAAGCTGGTTTTGTCTTTTTAACTCCTAGCAGGCAAATCTGATTTCTTAGAAACGCCATGCTTCGCTGAAAATAAGTTCACCTCGTGGTTTACCATGACTCATTTTGTCATATGTACTTGGCTCACATTACATAGCTCTGTGTAAGGAAAAGCAAATTCTCAGCCTGATTAGATTAGTAGAACTTTAACATTGACCATTAATGTATAACCAAACCTTTTGGGAAAGCTTTATGGTTAATGATCTCACGCTATTGTGGACATGCACTCACCTAACTTTTCAACTTTTTGTTGTCTTCCCCTCTTTATGTCTTTTCATTTAGATCACCATGAGTGGGGGGGTCAACGTGAAGTCAATTCCCCGTGGGCCTCCCTCATCAGGAATACCCCTCCCCCGCAGTCTTCTGCCCTCCTCTCCTAAAGCAGAACCACGCCGCCGGGCTAGTGACCTGCCCAGGCCCTCAAAACAGACCCCTAAACACACGCCTTCGAACACACCTGCACACTCCCCGTCACTTTGTCCACGAAACTCCAGTATCCCTGGGCCTTCCTCCACAGATGCCTTGAGAGATGCCTGCCTTAAAAGCCAGCTCTTCCAGCGAACTGGAGCTATTCCCCAGGTGTCTCGATCTGCCTATAGCAGCCCGCTGACTCAGCGACGAGTACCTCCGCCACACTCAAAAGACACGCTAGAGCTGGGAAAATATACCGCTGCGCAAATCCCCTCACAATTACCCCAGGATGGCAATCGCAACAGAAGCACCTTTGCAAATAAGAATCAAGCGTATGGAGCCAGCAACCTACGTCCACCGCTCAGTTTTAGCAGAGGAGACAACTCAAACACTCTAACCCAAGCAATGACTGATGCAATATCAGGAAGGAAGGAAGAGCGTCCAAAAATCCACCCACCCAAATCCATCACACTCAGCAACTGTAACATTCGGCCCAATCTTCTTTTCTCAAACCATCACGCCATCAGAGAGCACAGTGACTCTGGTAGCCAATCAGATGAGGAAATGGGAACTCCTGAGGAAAGCAGTCCAGCTTCCTCTCCTCTTCCCTTACCGTTGCCAGCTATCACATTTAACATGCCGGTTACATCCAAGGAGGTTGTTGATACACAGGATCAGGAGGCAACATCTGAAGAGACACACATACCCAGAGTCAACATGGCTGCTGTGGCTCCCTTCAGCCATAGGTAAGGGGCCTGTCATCACACAAACACAACTGAAGCAAGCGTTTATAAAGCCTTCCATTATGAGCCCTTTATCACTGATCCCTCTTGTAATTATCATGTGATAATTGTCTTTACACATAGAAGTCATCCTCAGGACACTAAAGACTTGCCACAGAGACCACAGTATCCTTTCCAGCAACACAAACACACACACACACACACACACTTGGAGATTTTCTGGAGCAGAGCTGATTGTTAAAGTGTCTTCTTGTAGCCCCTGGGCTGACACCGTATACTGTTCTTCTCTCCCAGGCACATACAGTTTTTCATGTTACTAAAAGCACACTGTACAAAATCTACATTTAATAAAAAATTGTACGTTTCTTTTTTTCTTTAATAATGACAGGGATATACACAGTGCTTTGCACATTACTGTTTCAGCATTTTTCTGTTTATAGGATTTGCTTTTATGGAAATAATTGAGACAGTCAATTACTTTCATACACAGCAGGTTGTGCATTTGATTGTAAAGGATATGGGCGTGATTTGCATGTTCAGTAACAGATGTGTGATGGCTGTGTTTGTGATGTCTTGACAGGCTGCAGGCACAAGTGAGTGAATTTCCTGTGGATGAACTGAGTGACTGCTCATCTGGATCCATAGAAGTCTGCTGTGATGACCTGACACCAGGTTAGACTCACTCACACAAGAGTAACACACATCTCATCTCCTTTCTCCCTTTTCTTAGCTAAACAAAAGTTGGTCTAGTTTTGTCTGCCCAGTTAATATTAGGGCACCAAGATGCCAAGAGCGCTTCTAGCAGGTACGAATGATGTGTACTTTCTGGCAGCCAGACGTTTACTGCGACAGAGTCATAAGTGGCGTCAGACACAATAAGCCAGTGGCTGACCTTTGGGTCTCAATGTAGAACCTGAATAGACTCAGTGAATACTAAGGGACAACCATTCTTTGTCCAAATGTATGTCTGTCACGCTGCAATTCATCAGTCCTCAGGAGCCATGTCTGAAGTTATGTCTCAGCCTGGGGTTCTGCTGAGTACCCTAGCTTCTGGATGAAGAGATGGAAAAGAGAGATGTGTTCAGGATGTTAGGATGAAGGACGTTGACACTGGTGATGTGGGTCGGCAATGGGATGAAATGGGGCACTCCTTAACTTGCTGCCAGGCAGCATTATATGCACGTTTCATTTTCATCCAAGGGCTGTTGTAGAGTTAGAACCCATTCATCCCTCTCACACTTCCTCTTTTCACATTTCATTGACCTAAAAAGCCACAGTCTCAGCATGACCCCATCTCTGTCCTGATCCTGTGGCTTTTGAGTAATGGTTTGCTCTGTACTCACGGCTATAGTTACGCATTGTAGTGGTCAGTCTGAGTCTAAGAATGTGAACGTGCTTCTGAGAAAGGACTTTTTCAGTGGCTTAGCGAATCATTCTTTGTGATGTGGTGTCAGTTGAACAGAAAGAACATCGACTGCTTTTTAGTTATTATTTTAATGTTAAAATATGCACAGTGTGGTCTAAAATAACTTTAAGTTATGAAACATTCATACTGGGTTTACATATACTTCACACTGAGGTGAATCACAACTGTTTCTATATGTAATGTCTAAGTTTAGGGGAAATATAGCACAATGTCATTTAATTAATAACTTAAACCTTTAAAGGTTCAGTCAGTCATTCTTTTGAGGTTAATTAATAGAAAAAATAATATTGAACTCATAAATTGATGCCTTTCAAAAAAATTGATCATTTCTAATAAACTTTGAATTAATCCATCAAAAATGGACAGGAGCGGGCACTGGTTTGTTCAAACTGCCATATTGACCCACCATCTTGAATATAGTGGCTAAGATGGAGATCGCCGTTCTGCCTAATCATGTTTTATTTATGCAGCTTGAGACCGGCCACATATATAGCACAACAAAGGCTGAGGAGAAGATAACTTGTAGGCGTTCGCATGCCATGGACGCAAAATGTACTTAATCAGTGTCTACAACTTCAGGCTCAAGATATGAAGGAAATGAAAATGCAAAACAAAGATGAGACTGGCATCTCTCAACCTCTTCCTCCTTACCCCAAGCCTCATTAGCTGAACTAAAGTTAGAACTCTAATGCACAAAAAAGTGCATAAACATCCTTATTTATTCCCAATATTGTTGCCGTTACTTAATGTCATCAGATTAGACATGTGACCCTGCTGTGTCTGGACAGCTCACTAAAAGTTGGCTAAACAACAACAACAGCTGGTTATAAGCTAAAGTTATGTCAATTAGTCTTAGCCTTAAGTGTCTTAAAAATCACACTCTCCCTGTGACAAAAAGTTTGATTACATTCCAACATCTTATGAGAGTCTATTTACTAAGTGTCAAAGGGATTCACCAAGAATATTTCGCTAACAGTGGCTAACAGAGACAAACAGTGGATAACAGAAGCTAATAGCAACGCTTACCAACAGAAAAGTCAACAACTCACCTCATTATTGCTGCCAATGAACAGAAGCGAGCTTCACTGACTCATCAACTTGGGTTGGAGTTCTTTCACAAAGATTTACAGCGTCCTCTAGACTCCTCCACAGTAAATACACATGGATACCTGGCATATTGACAGCTGAGGCAAGCAGCAGACAAGACAGCCTACACTCACTAAAGATGAATTGTTTGTCCTACAGCAGCCAATGTAGCTAGAATTACGCATGTGAATTGGGAGGAGTAAGAAAACAATTTGACCGACTGCAATCCACTGACATCTATCGGTGACACTGAAACTTTAAGGTAATGCAGCTTTTATCGGTGTAACAGTAATGCCAGCTCTGTGGTCCCAGGAAAGACAGTGCATAGCTGAGAAATAAGTTCTGTTCTATGATGTGAAAACCTAATAGCATTTCTATCAGACTCATCTGCACATTTTGTATAGAGCTAAATACGTGTATGCGCACTCAACTACGATGGTAAATACGATAAGCGTTTTAAGTGCTTAACATTAGCATGTTAGCACAAGAGGTTAATACCTATTGAAGTATGTTAGGGTTAGGTAACCATAAACTAAGTAACTTATTTTGGTATTTTCTATTTGTTAATTTTTGTTGCAAAGCAGTTTGTCATCCTTATGTAGAAAGGTGCTAAGTAAATCAATTTTACTGACTGACTTACTTTCATATTTCACCATTCCCTAAACATAAGACCACATTTGTTTGTTGAATTGGTTGTTGACTGTTGAATTAAGGAGGATGGATTTATGTGGTTTTTGAAAGGCCGCCTCTGGCCAGTCACGCCTTAAAATGATCAAAACTGATAGTTGTTAGTTTCATATTATTTGTGCAAATCGAGCTGAAACAACTAGAAAACACTTAAAAACTATTTTGCCTTTGTAATATTTTTCTGCTCTGCTAGACCACAGACACCTTAGTTTTAAAGGGCTTTGCAGTCAGACTTACAAAATGAAGCTCCTGTTGCTGTCTTATTAACCGAGGTTCACAGATTGCATTTTAATATGATTTTATAGATGCTGAACTTTATTGCAGTTCAATTTAGCTCAGCTTTATTATTTGCTTTACTAAAGTGTCATAAAGAGTTCCACAAAAGAGTCTTTGCTTTCTGACCAATGACTTGGTAAAAATAGGAGGAGATGAATATTGAAACTGCTGCCCTTTACAGTCAAAAACTGCCATTGTCCTTCATTATAAGTCTAACTAAAATATCTGCACATAGAAAACATGCCATAATTGATGATCTATTATAATTAATGTTCACAGCTCTTTCTAGAAACAGCTGTGCATTGTCTGTCCATAGGTTTCTCTGTCCCATTTTTTGAATGTTTTTGAATGTTTCTCTTGAATCCCTTGAGATAATTACAAAACAGAAGGATAAATCTATTACTGAAGCATAATCCAACACAGCGCTTTTCAAGCCATTATTCAACTTTATAACTCAGGGAAGACTATGGTTGTATTTCACATCTTGTTAGATACTGACTTGGTGATCTTTTGCTGAATGCCTTTATTTCTTGCTGTGTATCCATCTGTACAGATGGCTGTAAAGTACAACTTAGCCGCTTGGCAGGAGAGCTCAAGGCAGTAGTTTCAGTTTGAACATACATTGTGTCACAAGAATAGAGTTATTTGCAAAAGAAACCTTTATAAAACCTCTAACCATCTGGTTGTGGAAAAGGGGGGTGGGAACTGGTGGTGGACCAGCCCTAGTCTTTAAAGGTCTCTGGCTGTCTTGGGGCTAGTTTTGGCCTTTTAATTGGTGCCTAGCAGGCGTTAGAAACAGAACCAAAGCATCTTAGACTCCTCTGAAGCTGCATTTACATGGACGGTGGGCTGGCACTGTAATAACTGTAATTTAGCAAGTGGAGGAAGGGAGGGAAACAGGGTGGAAGGCAAAGTTTGTAGGGAAGGAAGAGAGAAGGAGGGAGAGGAGTGAGAGATGAAAGGAGAAGACCAATGAGGTCAGTGGGTTGAAGAATTTTGTGTAAGGAGGACGGAAAACAATAAGTGTGTGCACTGAGATGAAAAGACAGATTATTAATTGTTGGTTAAATTTTTACAATCTGCTGGTGGTGAGCAAACACGATAAGGCCCAGTTATTTGATGTAGTACTGGTAGCTCTTAGTGGCTAGAGTCGATCTCCTTAAATGTAATATGTATTCTCTATGTGCGTTAGATTCAATCAGGGTAACACGATCCGCTCTTACATCTTTTATCCGAGACCCAAATGAAGATCTGAACGTTTAATGTGATTGCAGGACCATGTGCTCTTTCAATTAGACCCCAGACCTCCTGACCCTATTGCTCTCTAGAGAGGTGTATGTGGACATGGGTTTTTTTCTGAGAGCGTGTGCATGTGTGCTGATGTATGCACAAGTGACAGTGCACAGATGGCTTTTGAAAGATAAATGCGATGTGGGTTGTGTATCGTTTTTCATTCCAGCAATATTTTGTCCTAAAATTCCCAATGGAATTGGTCTTCCAATGGAATTGGTCTCACGTGCACACACACACACTTACACACTTACACATTCTGTAAAGACACCTACAAACATCATTCAGATAATGAAGGATATCAAACATCACACATCATCCCACACAGACACCTGTACGCGTAGAAAACAAAAAAGAAATCTAGGTATTTTAAGTGACTGACTGGCTAATTTTAAAATATATGGCTATAATTTTAAAATGATCAAAATATACAGTATAAACTAGCATAAACAGATGTGGTATATATTTATTTACACTCCTGCGGGTCAGAGTTTTTCTTTACCTCCGTTTGGGATGATCTCATTTAGGAAAGTAGATGTTAAAAACCCCTCAGTGCCTTTCATTTTAAGCTAAAAACATGCAGGGAAATGCTTGCCATGCCTTTAATGCCCCTGGACAGTCAAGCGAATAGCATTTTGGTAAACCTGACTGTATCTACTAGACAGTGCGTAATCCTCTTTGGCCAATCTAATCGGGGAGACATATGCCGAGTTGGCATTGGATAGTGATGAGTGGTTTAGTAGCTTTAGGAAGATGATCAGACATAAGAATGGACTAGATTATCTCCGTGCTCATCGCCTGGAGTGAGGCAGTAATCACTATTTATGGTTTAATGTCAAGCCTTACTTTGTATTTGAGCCAAACCTTGAACTTTCAAGATGTCTGTTGTTCATTGTTGGGGTATAATGATAAAAGCCTTTAGTTTCAAAATATCTCTTGGAGTGATTTTGAGTGTTGGTTTAAGATGCTGTGCTGAAGACTAAATGCCACTTCTTGTTTTGATTTCACACTAAGCACCACTATCGTCCACTTCCCATTGATCTAAGAGGTCTTAAAGTGTTACATTGCTTTAGCATAGCATTAATATAATTAGTTATAGCTCAGTGTATGGTTTTGTAAGTAAGTAATACAAATCTTAAAATCAATTTAGCAGCTTAAGGGCAAACAATGTAGAGACATAGGAACTACAATAATATGGTTTGTCCTTTTGGTTTTTGAGCTCACACTTTTTAAAGAAGTGTGAACTGTCTTTTAAGGAAGCCATCTATTACAATAAGATATATGAATACAACCAAATGTGTGCCCAAGAGGTGGACTTATAGTCAGTGGCAACAGGTTGTATGGCGTTTTTAAAAGGTTTTTAAAAGATATGGCCAAGTGGAAGCATGTAGAGGTCAACAAATAGGAAGCCAAGGACTGAGCCCTGAGGGCCACTGCAGGTCAAGGGCATGTGTTTTGATTTACCGTTCCCAATAGCAACAAAGTAATTGGTCACATTCAGCCAAGTAATATTTCCAATATTTTTAAATCCATAAAAACAACTCAGTTTTCAGTTTGTGTCAAAGTAGCCACCTCCTGTTGTCTGTTCCTGTTTTTGCTCCATTTCCATGACCCCAGGGTCATTTCCTCACAATGCAGGGGGGACACAATAATGCACAGCTGCATTACAGAGCAAGAGATGAAGGTGTAGAGAATGGAGGGAGAAGAGTGAATTGAGGAATGGGGTGAATGAGTCCATACACAAGATGCTTTTTGACCTGTGGGGTGACTCCTAGCCCAGGGAGTCAAGTTAAGTCATTCATGCGTGTAACCTCTCTATGTTGGAGCACATGCCCACGGACACAGGAATGAAGTCACAAGTACATCTAATTAATAACCCATGGGGAATCAAGAAGACATATCCATACCAACATATAAACGCATTCTGTAACTTTAGGATGTTTAAAATGAATGTTATTTATTTGTTTTTGCAAATACTACTGTTTGTCTTCCTTCAACTACGTTTATGCACATGATGGTCCATTACTGCTGTATTGCGCACCACGCTGTAGCTAGGCAACCACTCTCAGCAGCAGAGCATTATGGGATACCCTTGGGAAATGTGCTGAGAATGTCAACATTGGGGCATCTATGAGGGAGCGTCTGCAAAGAGTTATACCTTTTAAAAGACACAAATTCTCCCTTTTCACACTCTGCAAATATTCCCTGCATTTGTATTGATGGTTTAGTGGGAGATATGACCAATGTCTGGCATTTGCTCTGAGAGAGAATGGTGTGTTCACTGGATTAGCTGACCGATGCACTCACATTATTGTCACCGATAGCTGAATTTCCCAAATGCTCAGGCCAGTGACTCATGCTGTGCATCATCAGCGCTCGATAAGACCACTAAAGAGGTGTCATTGTGAAAAACTCGCTCCCTCATTGACACAGTTCCGCTAGGAAGCCACACACTGTATGTATCAGTCAGATTGCCATTTCAGTGTTTTGTGTGTAAACAGGACATTAATAGCTATGTCATTGTGTTTGCGCTGTACCAGCATGTGTGTGAGTATGAGCTGTCCCTTGTGGAGAAGTGTGTCATGGTCTGGTATTCTTCTTTGTGTCCTGTGGACCCCACGCATTGGCGTGTTAGCGGACATAAGCAAATGTAGCAGGAGTGGTGAGGCAGCGAAGCAGGATATCCCCTCTCTGTCTTACAGGCTTCCTTTGCTTCTCTGGCAAACACACAAAGATCCTTCCTCACCCGTCCTCTTCCTCCTCTTCTCACTTTCTTCATCGCCTTGCTTTCTGGGCTGTAACTTGAGATTCTTTTTTTTTACTTTTCCCCCACTAATATCATCTACCAGGCTTCTCTGACGCTATTGGGCCTCCCCTTGTTTTCACTGGCTCCGTTTTTCTGCATCTTCTATTCTCAATCACGCCCATTCGTCATTTTCTTCTTCTTTCTGCTTCCTCACTACGTTGTCGCTTGCCTCATCTTCATAACAACTTTTATTTTTACTCGTTAATAACAAACTCAAAACAAGAGGAACCAAGAGGGAGTGTGTGACAACAGGGAGTGGGTGAGAAGTGAGAATGCATGCCATCTGCTTAGCCTGAATGGGAACTATTCCTCTGAAGGTTTAGGGGTCTGCGTTACATGCAGTTGCAGCCAAATCTGCAGATCTTTCCTCTTTGCTTGCAGTATTTTTCCTTGAAGATGGAGATTTTGTGCAAGCGTGTAAACATGAATATAATGTGGCACACAGTGTCTCTGAGTACGCGTGTCCTATTGGCTGCTTCACATGACTCCTCCATCAGAGTATAGTGGCGGATCTGTTCCAAACTGTTTAGAGATGCTAGGGCAAATATATTCATGCAAAGCACTGAGCCAGTTTCCCTCTGTCTGTGCGTCTATCTGCCTCTCTCTCTGCTTCCGTTTCACCCTGCTTTCAATCCATCCTTTCACTCTACACACATTGCTTTGTACCCGTCTCGCTTACCTTTACTTAACTTTGCTTAAAAGTCTCTTTATATTGGAATTGAACTGTTTGCCTGTTGTCATAGGAAATTTCCCAAGGGTCTAGACACTGTGGTCAGCACCCGTTCGCCTGTCTCCACATACGCACCCACACACACACGTACACACACTTATATATCATACTACGAGTCTGATCCGTGCTGAATGTGTAGCCTACTGCTGAACACTGACACTCATCACACTCTGAAACTGCCAGTGTCTTTGATGTCAGGCCAGATTGCTCAGGTGAGTTAGTCAGGGGGCGCAGACAGCGTGCTCTGTGTGTGTGTGTGTGTGTGTGTGTGTGTGTGTGTGTGTGTGTGTGTGTGTGTGTGTGTGTGTGTGTGTGTGTGTGTGTGTGTAAACATGACTCAGAGGGGGATGGGTAGGCCTGATTTTTAACCCGGTACTGAAACATCTGAAAGAACTTTAATAATTCATATGTTCTGTGTTCTTCATCTCTCTCCCTCACACACTTACACACACACACACACACTCATGCAGCTCACACACGTGCCCGGCCTATCCAACATGCTGCACAATTTCCACACAGAGGCTTTAATGGATGCGCAGATAAGCAAACACTCGACCTGTGCTGCCAATAACTGAAGTCATGTGTAAACGATGTTTTGACAGCCGCTCTTCTCGCTCACCGGGAGGTCGTGTAACCCCCCCCCCCCTCTGCCATTCGCTCTTATTTTAACTGTGCTTTCTCACTCAGCACCTCTGTCCTCAGATTTGTTTCTCTAGTGTGCGCGTGTTTGTTTGTGTGTCTTTGAATGAGCGCTGCATTGTCACGAGATGCTGCTTGCTGTGCATGCCAGACAGCCTGCATCACATTTGTGACCTACTTTGGCTCAGTGTGTATTTTTCATGAGAGTGGGAGATGCAGACGTTCACGGTGCAAATGGAGACGTTCGGGTCGCTGCATAGAGACACATTTAAAACACGCGAACGTGTGCTGATCATTTATACACACCCTTTTTATTCGTCTGCATACTTCGGGTTACACACAGCGCTGGTTGGCATAGTGACAGATGCCCGTGTGTGTGTGTGTTGTGTGCGTGCGTGTGTGTGTGCGCGCTCTCCAGATACAAATGGGAAAAAAGCTAAAAACCATACATGCTAACTCAAAAATGATCAAAGTGCAGCATGTACATGTAACCATGTATGCAGCTGCACATCTGTACACGACCAGCAAACACACAGGAGGGTGACTGTGTGTGTGACTGTGTGTGTGACTGTGTGTGTGACTGTGTGTGTGACTGTGCGTCTTCAGTGTGCCGCAATGGCGGCGGTCGTCTCCCTTTCTCCGTTTTCCTTTCAGTTTTGTGTTAACAGGAAGTGCTTACGTGTCATCACGCTCGAGTGGCACTTGCATGGCCACAAGCTTATTTCGTTCAGCCCCCTAAGCTTTTTTAAACAGAGTTCCCAATTAATTTTTAAATTACAGCACAGACTTGTTACCAGCTTCTGACACTTGAGAAATTGTGTTAATTTCCACACTTTGCACGACACCGGAGCCGGCTTGCTCCCGCCGCGCTGCTGAGGCTGTGGAGTCAGTGCAGCGCCGCGTTGGCCTCGTGGCTGCATAGCCAAGAGTGCTGCTGGTTGACTCTCCAGCTGCAAATGGCCTGCGTGACACTCGGCTCCGTGCTCCGACAGCATGAGTGGAAGTGGGTCCGTGTCAGTGTTTGTTACTCACACTCTGACCTTTACTTTACTCTGAAGGACAAATACAAACACATGTAATTTAACAGAAACCAATGTTATCACAGCTACTAATATAAAAAGTTCAATTGTGACGTAACAGCACTGGTTAGCAGAACAAGTGGATGCTCTGTTAGCCCTACCCTGGTGTCCCTTCTTTGTCATGTAAAGCCCGTGTCCCTGCGGCTGTGTCTTCATTTGTTTTGTGTTTCCTGTTTTACTTTGAAGGTCTTGTCTTATGTCAATGTCTCTAGTCTTGCTTCCCATGTCTCGTTAGTCCTGATTTGTCCCTGCTGTGTTCACACCTGTTCCCCGTCCCTCTCGTTATCCTCTGTGTATTTAAATCTGTGGTTGTCATTGAGTTCCTGTCAGGACGTCTGTTGTTCACGCTCCGTCTTCCATGCTGTGTTTCCTCGCCACGTTTCCCCGCCATGTTTCCTCGTTCACGTTTTGTTATATTCAAGTTTTGTTCTTTCTGTTAGTGATCAGCATTTAGTTTCTCCCAGTTTAGTTTTACTTAGCTCTTCCCTGTATGCGTTTGCCTTTTGTTTTGGACACCTTTTTATCAGCCAATAAACGGCTCGCTTTTTGTGTCTGCATTTTTGGCTCCACCTCCTCTCACCACACGGTCTGCACCTGCCACACCCTGACAGACTGTTTATCTGCAAAACATGCCAAAGTTTAAATTGACATTATTGGATTATCTCACGTCAGATTCTTGTAATGCAAAATGAGATGACAAAGACAGATATTGACATTTAAATTTACAGTTTTTGGTCTTAGCAGCCAGCTGAGCTAGGACCCTCCAGCTCTGCCTGACACTCATTCAGACTGACTGGGAACCTGTCTGCAGTTATACACAAATGTTCCACAGTCTCTCTGAGAGTGACTATAGACATCCGACAAGGAGGAACCTTTCTGTAATCCTATCAGGAAACCTGTGCGGTCGCCTTGTGCAACTTCCTCACGCTCCATGCGACCATTTAGTCACGACAAGCTGCAGAATGTGAAACGAACCTTTTGTCGACGCAGGGGGCCTTCTGCCCTGTTTTCACCCGCGTGAGCCGTGAGGATCTTCTGAACGAGGAGGTGGTTTAGTAAAGCCCAGTGTGTGCACTGTTGGACGGGCTGTTTCCGACTGAGCCGGGTCGATGTATCTCAGGATGGCGGAGCATGAGATGAGCCCTACTGTTCACAGGATTTTGACTCATGTAATAAAATATGGAGGCTTGTTTGTCCTTGCATCGATACAGCATCGCTGTGCAAATATGGAGAGCCTATGCTGAGTCAGCATTTTTTCCCCCCAACGACAGTAGATGTTGGACACCAGCATGTAGCGTGCATGCAGAGGATCACATGGATAATGTGTTGTAGCGACCAAAGACGGTGATGTGGATTATTATTTTAAGCACGGAGAAGAGAAACGGCCCAAAGCGATACCAAACACGGACCGATCACCTCGCTTTTTTACAGATACAGACTTTGCAATCAGGATTTGGGGTTAAAAGTGCGAGGTTCCGTTTGAAGCCTCTCAGGGAAGTCCTGTGAAACGCTGCGTGGTCTCAGGCTCACTTTGTTGGTTTCATGTTCTTCTCACAATGACTGAATCTGTAGCTGCTGAGTCACATCTATCAACACCCATTACAGCGGCTCGTACACGCTGGAATGACTCACTTCCTGTTGCGCTCTGTTTAGTAAGACACTCTGATGCAGTCATCAGAAGTGAGAGAATAATAACAAGTCAATAAAGGCTGTTGCTCAGCAAATACTGATTATAAGAGGCTTAGAGAAGAAGAGCACAGTGATCCCGACATGTTGGTTTTAGTCTCATCAGGTCTGAGTAAAGACGTTCACGTTGAGGATGGTGTGACGTAGAAACGGTCACATACTCAAACGGCACTTTCTTGTCTTTCTTCCCGCAGAGAAGAGAAACCGGAGTAAGGGCAGACCCCACCCCTGACACCAGCTCCAGCCGTCCAACCCCAAACCCGACCTCCCCTTCCCCCTCTCGCAGCTCCAGGGCTCTCTGAGGGTTCCTCTCCGGGTTCTCCAAAGAGTTCTCTGTGGTGTTCTGTAGCGCTCCATACGCCTCGGGGCCTCAGACCTTCATGCGTCTCCCAGCAGCAGAGTCCACCCACACCTCCACCCACCACACCACCACCTCCTCTACCATGAGCTGTGAACAGGAGTTTGGAGACGGCGCCATGGGAGTCACGCTCACACTGCGCCTCCTCATGCATGGAAAGGTGAGGCCACACTGGGTTATTCAAGTTAATTAGACGGAAGTAAAGGACAACACGGGCTATTGTGCCGCTAGCAGCCAGAAAAAAAGAATACGATGTCAGTAAATACTGAAAATAATTACATTATAATAACATCACATGTCAGGTGGAGATGATTCAGAAACTTTAAAAGGTTTCTGAACTACCAACATAATGAGCCGTGTAGTGTTTTTCTGTGGAACCAGGATCAGGTGGAGGACGTGGGGTTACCCACACACTCATAGAGCTGATGTCACATCAAGGATCATTTACTTTCTTGGCCAAGTCTTGAGGTTTCTACCAAATTAGCAAAAGTGAGAATAACTGACCAAATACTTCCCGAAATGGAAACTCAAACCTCGAACAGTATAAAACACGAACCTCTGCGATGTTCTCGATCGCGGCTACCCCTGATCGGGGGGTTTGATCCGGCCCTGCTCCCAGAGGGAGTCACTCGAACAGGAATCACAGAAAGCAGACACACATATGAGTCCCTGCCCTGCTTGGTCTTGTTTTTCCAGTAACTGAGAACTCCTAACAGTCACCAGCCTCACCCATTAATAACAGCCGTCCCCTTAATGACCAGTGTACTTGGTCAATTGGTGAACATTTACTTTCGCAGTAGGATAATAGACCCCATGGATCTGTTACGTTTATGGGCTAGAACAAGCTGTTAGGTGACTTCTTACTGTTAAACGAAGAAGTAAAAAAGTCTGTAAAGGCAGGAAAGATATTTCTTTAAGCAGGGCCAAAGCATGCCGCTCAATCAAACAATCAAATGAAAACACTGAACTGTGAGGTCGTCCAGATAAATCACTTCACATATCTTTAAACCAGCAAGTTGAGTAACTAAAGTAACTGAATTTGAAGAGAAAGGAAACCATAATTGTCTGGCCAGGTCGATTCTCTTCTCCCGGCCATGGAGAATCCCAACAGGAAGTAGTAAGCCTGTCCGAAGTCCCCAAGTTTCCCTGAAGGTCATTATTCAACACAGCAGAATGAACTAAGACGAAAGCTTTTATTAATCAGCCGTTACGCAGACGTCCTGTACTCCATATTTTCCTATCCACAGATAGTAAAACGTGATCCTTAGATGATGGATGGTCCACGGAAACGTGAGAGCATTCCTCTCCTCCAGATGTCCCATCTGCTCTCCACAGAGGACGGTCCATCATTACCAAAACGTCACTCTTTATAATGGCTCCTGTTGTCCCAAACGTACTTCCTGTTTTAAACTGCTCGCCTGTACATGGCTACCCCGCTGACTTCCTGTTCATAACGTCAGTGTTATTTGAACTCGTATTGTATAAATTATATGATGTTGGTGACATAAAAGAAAGTAGCTTTCTGCTCCACCTGCAGCAGGTATACATACCTGTTCAAAACATGAGTTTTAATTGGCTACACGAGTCTGTTTGTTTTTAAATTTGAGGATAATGACTGTCTCGTTTGTGTGTTCTTTCTCTGCAGGAAGTAGGAAGCATCATTGGAAAGGTGAGATCTTAACGTTCCCTTCTGTACTCATCGTCTTACCCAGTGTAAAAAAGTACAAATCACTGAATCTGTGAAAAGTCCTTAAAATGAACTTTTAACTGAAATCAGAAAACATTAGAAATCCTCTAAAACCAACATCAGAGCCATCTTCAGGCTTCAGTTTTCTAACACGTGCACGCCTCTCGTGATAACATTTGCAGTAATCCTTCTTCACTGATATGAAGTAGCCGTGAAATGTTCATTAACAGCGTGTAAAATTTCCAGTCAGGCCGTGTCATTCGAGCCTGTACTTCCTGAAAAAGGCGCTGCTCTCGAGAGAGGCGAGTCAGTTTAAGCGTGGACGTGTTAAATAAAGCCCAGTAGGATTTTTTTCCAAATATATCACAGCTGAGCGAGACGCGATAATGACCGCTGGCCCCCACAGTACATTCGCTAACCCACAATTGGGGCTGATATCCTTCACCCCCACCCACCTAATCGCTTCCAGTATGCAGCCTATTAGCTGCCAATCTGTGACATAAAGATGGCATTAAATGACATTATGGTTCTAGTTGGGTCGTGTCAGCCTGTAGTCGCCATGCAGGAGCTGCTCTCCACTCCATTAAACAAGCTTTTCAGGCTGACGCCGGCTAAAGACATCCTATGTGGTGTCGGCCGATGAGGAGGGGTGTCAGCAGAGATAAATGTTACGCAGCTCAGAGCGCAGAAATAAATGCCATCTGTGTTAGCCTCGTTTGTTTATCACACCAGCGTTTTCCCTGCGCGAGTTAGCAAACGTGTGTCACATTCACAGCATCGCACTGTCATACCCGTTAGCCGCCTCGCACACCGAGGGGCTCCACCAGTGAAGCAGCTCCACCAGTGAAACAGCTCCACCAGTGAAGCAGCTCCACCAGTGAAGCTGCTCGGGGGCATCCCGCTGGCTGTTGATTAGTAGGCAGCGAGCGTCGCTGAGTCGTTTTCCTCACCTGGATTTTCCAGCCGCTCCTTCACTCTTTCAGTTAAAGTAGCTTCCTCACATGTAACTGCATCGACGATTTAAAAAATACTGGAAAATGATCATGTTTATGTTCTAAACTTGCTTAGATACTTGTCTAATACATCTTTAATAAGGACGCTCGGCTACAGGGTTTAGAGATGACTGTCGTTCATGTGTCTGTCCACAGAAAGGAGAAACGGTGAAGAGAATACGAGAAGAGGTAAGACTGACCTCATCTCCCATCACACATGTTCATTCTGCTGTCATCCTCCTCTGCCTCCTGCTAACCCACGACTGCCCTCTGAGTGCAGCTCCTGCTAACTGCAGCGCGACTGTAAAGCACCGTGACACTGAATCAGTGGGAAAGAAGGAGTCGTGATTATATATCCTGTTAGGGCTCCTTTCTGCTCCGACTGGCTGTAAATACAATAAAAAGGGGTTTTCATCTTCACCGCAGCTGTGAGCAAGAATCCACCTGAAATATCTGAAGGTGTGTTCAGATGTTTGGCAGCCTCCTGTGATGTTGCACTTTGCATAATTAGCTGCTCTTTGCTGTCAGAAGTCTTTATAATGATAGCAAGTGTACAGGGGAGGAGTTCCCCTGGAATCGGACCTCTCTGGCTTCCTGTCTGTTCGAGGAAACATCGAGTGTGACGAAGACACAAACGTAAGGTAAGAGGGGCACCGATGACACGAGAAGAGGACGTTGGATCGTGCCAATCAGAATCTGTCGGCAGCAATAGCTTCTTCAGCCACTGAGCATTGTGGGAAACCTTGACTGGACGGTGCTCCAGTCTTGATGTTCTCGTTCCCAACGTGTCGCGGTCGCTCGAGGTGCTCTTTGGTGGGGGTGCACGACAACATGGTGATCACTCCCCACTCTTCGTTTTCCAGCAGGTGGGGTTACTGTTGGTAGAAAGTGGTTTGTTGTGACTAAACCGAAGTTCCAAGCTGGACGAAATCAAAACCAACAGGTCCAACGGACCCGGGAACCATGGCGTCCTGGCAGCAGCGCTCCTCCAGCTCCGAACTCTGACTTTGTAGGTCTGTAACAGCGTTATCTGACACCCTCGGATAGGAGCACTCACACTGAACCTTTAAGTTGACACGATGACTAACAATGAGAAGAAGTGAACTTATATTTCATATAGAGAGAAAACCTGAATCCCAGCAACGCCCAGCGTGAGAGCCGGCCTCTCCATGCTGTCTGCTTCCTCTTACCGCTCCTGCCTTCATTTGCAATCAGGCCACTTACAGCAACTGTATGAATACTTAAACACGGATCTATAAGTTCAAATGCTGCACATTCATCTCAGTGAAAACCGAACACGGTCATATGAGTGACCTCACGTAATCCACAGCAGAGAGTTTTTATTTAAGTGAACAAAGATGCCAAGATCCTCGGAGGAGAGATGCTGTGAAGATTATCCTTGAGCGAGCATACAGAACAAGACTGAGAGAGGTGTGTGTGTGTGTGAGTGAGTGTGTTTGTGTGTATTCATATCTTTGTGGGGACCAAGAATGAGAAGTTTAGCCCCTTATGGGGACTAAGATCCAGGTCCCCACATGTCTGAAGGCATTTTTGAGACTCCAAATATGGTTTTAGTGTCAGGGTTACAGTTGGGTCAGGGTCAGGGTTAGGGTCAGGGTTAGGGTTAGGGGCTACGGAAAGCATTATGTCAATTAGATGTCCCCACAAGATATGAATACCTGACGTGTGTGTGTGTGCTACCTCGTACTGGAGAAACGAGGATGATTTTGATGTCACCACATCCTCACCGTCTCTCTCCCTGCAAAATAAAAGCTTCTCTGTGGGTTCATCAGCAGCGCTGAGCAGACTGACATATGTGAGAAATGATCACACGGAGATTTTCTTTAACTACAGGATGAGCTTCAAATTAGGTCACACAACACCTTGAGGTGTTTTTCGACAATATGTTTCTGGGGTTTAATGAGTCTAAATGAACTCAGTTAGTCGCACGCCTGTCTGGAAAAATGTGAAATATTAACCCACAAATATGTTCTGGAGGGAGAAATGATATAGAAACGTGTGTCTTAGGAGAAATGGAAGATGACTGCACATGAATCAAGACCCCAGAGGGGAGGGAGGGGGAGAGGGGGGAGGCAGAGTTAGGTTTTCATTTATGTGTCGGGGAATTTTAACGTGTGAAATGTCACAAAAATAAAATATGAATTTAGGAGGAAAAAGAACTGATGAAAGTTCTTTTATGCAAAACAAGCTGTGCAAATGATAATGTTTTGATACTTAACCTGAGCTCCTGCACCTCTGCTTGTTGAGTTTGTGCTGGAGTGCATCAGCGTCCTGGCTGCTTTGGAGAGCGCCTCCCAGAGGAGCTAAAGTAGGTGGACAGGAAGTGGGAGGAGTGAGCATCCCGGACATGGAGGGATGGTTTCTGTTTAATCTGTCATTGTCATTAATATAACAGCTACATTCTTTCATTATTTCATGAAATTTCTGTGAGATAAAGAAATTAACAGCTGTTTGTTTATAGATATGACAGTAGGACAATTATAGAATTCATCCTGAGGAAAAGGATGAATGTTTTGTGGCAAACACAAGGAATTCTGGGTAGTCTTTGGTGTAACAATGAGTAAGAGCGGTGCTCTGTCCATGGTGCTGAACCTCAGCGTGCCCCAGAATGGGTACTCAGTTTTTTAATTAATTACAGATATATTTTCTTTTTTAGATTCATGTCTGAAGCAGATTAGTGGCATTTACCATGTTTACTCTGTACAAAGGTCAGACTCGCTCCAATTGTTTCTGCCCGTTGAAACAGTGTTCAGACAACAACTCGTGTGAATTTAGCTGACTGATCAGCTGCTAGTTCAGCTGAAACAACCCGCAGTCTGGCTGAGCCTCGAGTTTCTGGCAGAACGATGCTGACTAATGATTCTTGTGGGAAACATGGCATCAGAGGAAAAGGAGGAGAGCAACCAGAGCCTCGCTCAGACTGAAGAGAGTAGGGCGTCGCTAAAGGAGCCAGTGTATGGCGTTACAAAACACTTAGTAGAAACTGGATCCAAATGTGAGCACACTGCTAGAAGATCAATGCATCACACTGTGTTCATTGACAGAAATGCAGCTCCTTCACTTTTTAGCTTAATGGAAAAGACGAGGTCCAATATCAAGAGGTAGTCTGTATATTTTTAGTACATTGTTGACATGATGGTGCAGAGGTTAGTAGGTTCAGGCTTCAAATCCTCCTTTTTTCCAACGACTTGCATTGATTGATTGATAATATTTTATTTATCCCGAGGGAAAGTGTTTTCCCTCCAGACGATCCGGCGCCATCATGAGCGCCCCTTCGGACCATACATACAAACATAACATTGGGAAGACAGATCAGAGAGGTACAAAAAAACAATGGAAATACACAAT